>CANSNZ010001323.1:0-141030 GCA_947646795.1 Beta lomatogona
AATGCTATCCAAACAACTCAAGACGGTTCCCATTCTTAACCTAAATGGAGAACCAATCCAAGATTATGTCTCAACCCTAATATTTACCTTATCACTTCATTTCGTTGGAGACCCTCCTATCTCAGAGACAAAAAATGTAGATCTTTTTGTCTTAATCTAAGATGCAAAAAACTTAGCGATTTCAAAGGAAGAAAATACTTTCCTAACTAGGGTTATGCTTGGAGAAAATTCTAACGAACCCTTTGAAAAGAAATTTTTTAGCAGTGTCTTCCAACCATATCATGGAGAAAAAGGTCATAAACAAAATCCGTGGAGGATTTTGGAGAACATATAATCCGCTACGATAGGGTACAACCTCACGGTGAGTTGGTTAGTGTAACCTCTAAAAAAGGCCTTCAAATATGTCAAGATTTGGAGCTACAAAAACGCCTAAAAAGCAAATTAAAATAAACTAAAAACTGGGTTCTGCGCCAACAATTTGATATCTCTTCCCCACGGACAAACACCTCAGAAAGGAAAACCGTAGTAAACCCAACCCATTATCAAAAACCCTTTAAATCAGGAAGATTCTATAAGAAGGTTAGGAAAGTCTTCCATAAGAAACCTTTTGAGCAACAAAAATGGAAGCCCCGTGAAAACACCCGACGGGACCACTACAAAAAACTCGACCTTAAAAACACAACTTGTTTCAAATGTGGAAAGAAGGGTCATACGGCTAGATTGCGTAGAGTGTCTAATAAAATCCAAAACCTTGACCTAGATGATGAAACTCTAGAAAGGAGCTCTTTTTAATAGGAGTCTTCGATGAGAAAGCGAATCTTATAATTGACTCTGAGAATTATGGCCCTCGGGATGATGATATAGATTCCTCATCTTGACTAATGATGAGGATTATACCTAAACGTTCTCACCAAAGAATAAAACCTCATTTTAGATGTCATTCGGGATATCGATAATCCTCGTCTGCCAAAAGCCTGTAACTTCGAACGTCTTCCTAAATCCCTTGAGGAAAACCCTAAAGAAAAAGACCCTAACCCTCCTTCTTCAAGCATTGAACCATACAACCTCACTTCTATTTTAGAAAAGAAAGTTCTAGAAAGAAGCCCAGAAAGAACCATCTAGACCTTCTCAGTGAGGTTAAAACCATCAAAGCCGACATAAAAGACCTTAAAACTAAACCAAAGGCAAGACTGCCATAATCCAGCTTTAACTTCTCATATGGTCCCGGATATCCCTAGTGAGAGTGATCTGATGATATCCCGGATGAAGAGCAAAGCCCTAAAGTCCCCGAGATGATTTCTTTTTGTTTTAAAAGAGATTAGTTCGAGAAAATATTACATAAAGATCACACTTGAGTTCTCTAGTGACTTTAAAATTAATACTATAGCTTTGTTCCATACTTCGGAGCATATTTTAATTGCATTCTATCTAGTCTCGTCCCAAAACGCTTTCATAAAAAAACTTCGGGAAAACTTAGCTCGCTAATAACACCAAAATGCATATAGAGGGAAAAACAGATGCTAACATATTAAATCAAGGCCTTTTCTCTAAAAAGCCATTTTGTCCTCGCTACCAATATACACCATACCAGTAATGTTAGGAACACCTTTCATAAATTTAATAACTCCTTACAATGTCAGTTATGATGGTATATCCTTGAAAACTAAAATAAAAGCTTGATTTCCTTTTCTTAGAAAAGCCCAAAACCCGAAATCTCAACATTATATAGGCAAGCTCCATTTATAATAATGAGATAAACTCTCTTATCAATCGAAAAAACAGTGACGTGCATGATCTAAAACAGAAAATCCATTTACAAAAAAATTGAGGATCAATTACTGAGGTAGTGTTCTAAAAACTCAGTTTAGTTGACTTCCAAAAGCCTCCTTGAAAGTGAAGTTTGCTCGAGCTTCCAAATGCCTTCCCTGGAATAGAAATCAAGCACATGGTCGACTTACCTTATGAGCCCGACTTTGATGAAAGAATATCCCCACCAAAGCATGGCCAACACAAATGAATGCCGACTTAGAACGCCATTGTCGAGAAGATTTTAGATTTCCGAAAGCAAAGGCTTAACCATTGTTTACATTGATCACATGTTGGTTTACTCAAGCACGATTGATCGACACTTTAAAACCTTAAGACTTTTTTCTATCTAATTAAGAAAAATGGTCTTGTCATTTCAGCAAAAAGATTTCATTATTTCAAAGCGAGATTAGATTCGTCGGTCGGAATTGTGTATTGTGGCACTATTACCCCTATTGATAGGTCTCTCAATTCACTATCAAATTTCCCGATAAAATCTTAGACAAAACTCAACTACGAGTGGTTTCTTGGTAGTTTAAACTATGTCTTAGATTTCTATCTAAATCTTTGTAGAATTGCGAAACCTCTCCATGATAGACTAAAGAAAACCGACCGCCCTGGTACGATCTCCATACCTAGTCGTTAAAACGATAAAAACTCATGTCTTAGAAATCCCATGTCTTAGTTTAGCAAACCCCGACTGCCTAAAATTGTTGAGGACAGATGCGGTGACAAGGGTTACGGAAGTATCTTAAAACAGGTCGACAATGGTAAAGAATACATTATCGATTCACCTTAGGGCGGTGGAATGATACCCGATTAAAATACTCTTTTGTAAAACAAAAGGTTTTATCAATCTTTCTCGTATTACCATTTTACGGTTTGATTTATTTAGTAAAAATTTTCATAAAAAAGATACTCAAAGGTTAAACAAAACTTTGCTAAATGGCAAGCTCCTTTACCTACTCTTGATTTTGACATTAAGTTTATACGAGAGAAAACAACTCTCTTCCTAATTACCTAACTTTTGCGGGGACTTTTACAACAACATCCGAGATGAGAAGCCCAAAGATTTCTAAAAATGGGAACAACTCCCTAAATACCACCTTCAAAGATTTCCCAAATTACTCCACAATATACCTTCCACCTCGAGAAATAGTTCCCGCTCCATACCACTCATCCCGTATCCATTTATCCGCTCGCAATATCCATTCAAAAAAGCACTTACCCTTTCCCAGGAAACTTCTAAAAAACATTGACCGTCTACCAACCGAAATACAACTAATAATTCTCAACAAAGCCAAATTAGCAAAATTCAATCAAAATTTTACCAAATTCCTCACAAAACACGCTATTTTTTATTGCTATCTTTGGCATTTTTGGGGTCTTTCGGGTTTCTTCGATAAAGGATTTTTCCTCAATCCCATTGATCTTCCAAATAAAAGAGTAGTCCTTATTTCCTCACATGGCGATATGGGTTGGTAAGAAAGTTCTATGATGTGCCAAATCCACAGGCTCCTATTTTCCAAGAATTCACAAAATACCAACAAGACATCTTTTCTACTATA
The DNA here is from genome assembly GCA_947646795.1 of Beta lomatogona. NCBI lineage: Eukaryota > Viridiplantae > Streptophyta > Magnoliopsida > Caryophyllales > Amaranthaceae > Beta > Beta lomatogona. Next base: position 3,375 of record CANSNZ010001323.1, read on the forward strand.
CACTCCTTGGGATGGCATGAATGGACTTATGTTGAAGCTATTTGTACTAATATAGAAATGAGTAATGGGAAAATAAGACCCAGCTCATTACTTAATTTTCATAAATACCCAAGCTTGTATCCTCGCCTTATTCATTCACAAAGAATCCCGCCATGACCGGGGCTCGAGGGCTTGCTTCCATTTCAAAAAATATGGCGCATATTATCAATCATCATCAAAACCACCATTCATTTCCAATTACCATTATTCATTACGGCAATACAAGCTGTTGTTTTGCCCCACTCCTTCGACAAATACTTCCTTACGGGCATACAACATTCGGAACCTCCTCTCGATATTTATCGATATTTACAGAGGAAAATATTTATCGATGAAGGCAAGATTCATTTTGCTCAAATATCTTCCCACCATATATCTCAAAAGATCCATGGGTCTGTGACGATGGAGAAGATAATGGTTTTCCGGGACTTTAAGGGGAAAAGATGATTATTTCAAGCATCAACGAGGTTGAGACACCACATCAACGGGCAAATTTGTGCATCGACGACAAAAGTCAAAGTTGTCAACGAGTGTAAAGCGATCTTGTTCACCCAGCGGTAAAAAGCATCAAAAGACAAAAACTTTGAACGAGTGTAAAGCGGAAGACAAATTGTTCATCTACGGCTCTTAACTTGACAACATTACTCATCCCTATCTATAAAAAAGAGGCTCCTCCTTCGGTTCAAGGCGAGCATGATACAACAACATATGCTCCTCTAAAAATCTATATCTCTCTCTCTTTCTCTCACATAAAATTGTAACACTCTTTAAGTATCGGTTTCATTCAAGACTCTTTGTAAGTCTTTTACGTAAAACCATGGCCTTTACTTTATGTTTTCATGTTTTAAGTTTTTAAGTTTATCCGTTAAAATCCCCGGATCCCCGGTATACTTTATGGCCTTTAATATATATATATATATATATATATATATATATATATAGGGTTGGGTTCTAGTGAGAACCCTCTTATGGTGAGCCGAACCGTGGGAACCACTAAAAATAAGCAAATACTTCATAAAATGAGCCAAAAAATAAAAAATGAGCAAAAGCACAAAATGAGTAGAAAGCATTAAATGAGGGAAAAGACGTAAATGAGCAAAAATGCAAAATGAGAAAAACATAAAATAAGCATAACAAAGTTAAACGAGTAAAAAACGTAAAATGAGCAAAATGTAAAATGAGCAAAAACGTTGTGAAATGAATATAATAATGAAAAATGAGCAAAAACATAAAATAAGCAAAACATAAAATGAGCAAAAACATTGTGAAATGCTTAAAATCTTCATAAAATGAGGAAAAATGAGCGAGTTCTCACGGTTCTCACCATAAGGATAGTTCTCATATGAATATATATATATATATATATATATATGTATATATATATATATATATATATAACTCCATTACAACTTTAGCATTTTGAAGGAACAACTTTAGCATCCTTATAAGTATGTAATATTATATTTGCGTGATGAACTAGAGGTTTTCACTGAATAATGAATAACTAGTAATAATGCCTATTTAAAAAAAATCAATTGATAAACCCCTATATTTAAAATAGATCAAAAGATGAATTGATCAATTTCTTTAACTACTAAGACAAACCCCCTAAACCAAAATGATTTAAATAGTTATAGATGGAATCAGAGAGTAGTACTAGTTAAAAATACATGTAAAGAAAGAAATGTCGTGAAGTTGGGGAAGGGGTCAGTAAATATTAGGAGGGAAAGGTTATAAAAAATAACACATGACTAGTCTACGCCAAATTTTTTAGTCAAATCTCATATCCGGGCTATTGGTATCTTTAACAATAGCTAAGTTTTTTATTAGATAGTTTTTTTGCACAAAGTCGTTTTTATTAGATAGTTTTATGCCAAGTTTTCTTGCTGAAAACAATAAATTAAAAACTTTCCACATTGGTTTACACATAATCCGCTTAAACTCCATTTTGTTGATTCTACAACCCTTTTTCTTTGTGCTTCTCTTAATAATAGTTATTTAGTTTTCCCTTTTATTTTCAAAGAGAGAGAAGTGGCATTCCTTATAATGCTCTCCATAAATGTTGTTTTCTCTGATAATCAACCAAGTGTCACTAAATTGGGATAAAATACAGTTACATATTTGTGAACTAAATTTGTTCATAGTCTTAGCCATGCATTCATTTCAAAACTTTCCGCAAATTCACATATGGTGCAGGATCATTCACTGTCATCTTTCTCCAGGTCTTTAAATACTCCACCTTGTTTATCATTGTCTCACCAAAATACACTTATCTTAAGTTCTTAGCTTATTATCATCTAAATAATCTAGTAAAAAGAAAAAAAAAAAACAAGAAAACATTAAAAGAAACAAAATACATCCTCCATCAACTCTTTCTGTCGCACTTAATATAATCTCTTTGTATAAGTTATAATGGAGTCATACATCCTACAAATTATCACTATCCTTTATGTAAGGCACATTATCATTTTAACTATATAGCTATTCTCTCTTCTTTTCTTAGAAAAGACTGATATGATTTCTTTTTTCTTTGTTTTGTTTTTCAAAATATGCAGATAGGAATAACAGCTACAGAAGCAACTTTTCTTCTTCCGATAGCAGGTGCATTACTAGAGCCGCACATCATAGAGGTGAATTTTTTGAAATATACTTTGTTTTTCCTTCACACCACTTTCCACTCCTAAATAATCAGACGTATATATTAAGTTGAGTTATTCTTGCGTGGGCGCAGTCCACATTAACATTATTGTGGACCAAAGCCACTTATTTAACATAGTGTTTTTTTTTTTAATACAGGTAACCTTTAAAAAATCTTAAGTTTCACTTTATCTGATTCTTTTATATCATAGTGACCGTTTTTTTAATATAGTCATTATTTCTTACATGAGTTTATCATGATGAAATTTTCGGTTTGTGATATAATAACCTTTTTTTTCATATAGTCAAACTTTATAGAATCTATATCTACTCATTTTTTATATCTCTTTTTATATAGTGACCCTTTTTTTTCATAAATCACATGAATTAGCATTTGGTCCACGCTAATTTAGTGTGGACCAAGTCCATATAGGACTTTTACAATTAAGTTTCCTTTTACATTTTTCTCGCTTTAACTCATAGGACAAGCATGAATATAGTAAAGATGATCACAAGAAATTATCAAGCACATTGCGATACAAAATACTATAAAATAATCATTTAAGTCATAAGCTTAACAATGTTATCTATTCCATACATTCTTTGAAATTTGCATAACTAATATCTTATTGTTTAAATTTCTTATTGTATATGACATGTAAAACAACAAAGGCCAAGGGCAAGGACAAATGGGGGGTAATCTCAATTTTGGTCATCAACTTGGAGGTTCGGAGGTTTTAATCTTGGAGGAAATCTTTGGATTTTCGGGCTCGGAGGCCAAGCTGCAGGGTTCGAGTCAAGCCTCGGGTTCGAGGCCAAGGGGCTGGTCAGGTCAAGCGCAAATTAGTAAACAACTTGGAGGTTACGGAGGATTAAATCTTGGTGGAAACGCTGGACTTTCGGGGCTCGAGGCCAAGCCTCGGAGTTCGAGGCCAAGCATCGGGTTCGGAGTCGGGGGCGGCGGGGTCAAGCACAAATTAGTAAACTAGTTGGTGGTTTTGGAGGAATTAATGTTGGTGGAAATCTTTGGAGGTTCGAGGCTCGGAGCCAAGCATCGGGGTTCGAGCTCGGAGGCCAAGCAGCGAGGTTCGGGGCAAGCTTCGGGTTCGAGGCCAAGCATCGGGCCGAGGGTCGGGCAAAATTGGGGTAACCTTAACTTTAATCATCAAATTGGAGGTTACGGTGGATTTAATTTTGGTGCAAAAAGGAATTTTCTGGTTCGGGACAAGCATCGGGTTCAGGTCAAGGGACTAGCCAGGGTCAAGCACAAGCGGGTAACAACATAGACTATTTTGGTAAAGCATCAGGATCGAAGCCAAGGGACGAGCCGATCGTCAAGTTCAAGTCAAGGTCAAGGATCTAGTCAAGCATCGGGACAAGTTGCGAGGTGAATCTTACGGGAAAGTCTTCGAGCCAAGCATCGACCAAACATGCGGGAAGTCTTCGGAGCCGGACATCTGGCCAATCTTCAAAGACATCTTCAGCACAAGGATCAGGACAATCATCAAGTCAATCTTCGGGAACATCTTCTGATCAAGCATCTGGGAAATCTTCAGGCCAAGGATCAAGTGAATCTTCAGCATCAGGTCTAAAAGACGAAAAATCCTCCAAAAAGTCTTCGAGCGAAGCATCCGGAGAAAGTTCTGAAAAATCTTCTGACCAAACATCTGGCCAGTCTTCAAAGACATCTTCAGCACAAGGATCAGGACAATCATCAAGTCAATCTTCGGGTTCATCTTCTAATCAAGCATCTGGGAAATCTTCTGGCCAAGGATCAAGTGAATCTTCATCATTAGGTCAAAAAGACGAAAAATCCTCCAAAAAGTCCTCAAGCGAAGCATCCGGACAAAGTTCTGGAAAATCTTCTGACCAAACATCTGGCCAGTCTTCAAAGACATCTTCAGCACAAGGATCAGGACAATCATCAAATCAATCTTTGAGAACATCTTCTGATCAAGCATCTGGAAAATCTTCTGGCCAAGGATCAAGTGAATCTTCAGCATCAGGTCAAAAGGACGAAAAATCCTCCAAAAAGTCTTCAAGCGAAGCATCCGGACAAAGTTCTGGAAAATCTTCTGAACAAAAATCTGGCAAATCTTCAGAAACATCTTCATCACAAGGACCAAGCCCAGTATCAGGACCAACTTCTAATGATGCCTCGGGAAAAGTATCAGACCAAGCAACTGGTGCATCATCCAAAACATCTTCTAGCCAAGCATCTGGCAGTTCTTCTAAATCATCTTCAGCATCAAGCCAAGCAGTGGGTGAGTCTTCCGGAAAGTCTTCAGGTCAAGTATCCAGCCAAAATTCCGGAAAGTCTTCAGGTCAATCATCGAGCCAAACTTCTGGAAAGTCATCGGATGAATCGTCAGGAAAAGCTTCAGCACAAGGGTCAAGCAAAGCATCCAAAAAATCTTCTGGATCATCATCAAGTCAAGGATCTGGGCAATCTTCGGGAAGTTCTTACGGGGCGAGGATCGAGCCAAGAATCCGGCTCATCATGGGACAATCTTCAAGATCGTCTGCACAAGCATCCGGTCAATTCTCTAGTCAAACATCAAAGAGCCACGCCTCAAAACAAGCATCCAGTAGTTCTTCTTCAAAGTCTTCAAACCAAGCATCTTCTGGAAAGTGCACATGCCCCGATTCAACAAACGCACCATCTGGTCAATCATCCCGAAAGCTCTTAGTTAAAGCTCACTAGAAACACAATAGAAAGAATATATAGTAGAATTATATACTTCTCTGTTTTATAGTTTACCATGTTTTGGCTCTTATGACATGCATGTGTAGAATAATTAAGTTGGTTAACGTTAGTTAGCTGAATTCACTATATGAATTTTGTAATTGTATGGTGAATCTTACCTACTATATCCTAGGGTTTGTAATAATTTTTTGGACATCATGAATTTGTCCAATATATTCGATTCATTATTTCATGCTTTAAAATTTATAATTGGTTTGTTCTGTTTTTCCTAATTTCACTTGAGAGAGTAGATAGTCACCTAAGATATCATATTGATATCTATCCTAGAAATATCTCTCGAACTAGAAAATTGAATATCTAGGCCTTCTATATAAAATAAATTCATAAACTTAAAATCATATGAAATCTACAATATAACTCAAAATTAGAAACAAATATCGAATTAGATCAAATATAATTCTACAGTAGAAAAATCACGATAGTCGATGAGATCTAATACTTTTGCAAACCTTTTTCACATCGCTATTTGATATAGAGTTGCATATATAAGGGGTTATATACAGGTCTGTTGTAGTTTTGTAGTGGAAACTATATACTACCTCCGTATATTTTAGTTGCACCATTTGCCTTTTTGGCACTATTCATCAACCAACTTTGTTAAGCTATCTCGCACCATTATATAAGAAAAAATATAGTCAAGTGAGGTTTTGTTAGATTCGTCTCAATGCGAGCATTCCAAATATCAAATTTTTATAATTTTTACTTACACCCAATATAAAATATTAACGTTCAAAGAAGCGTCTTGACAAATGTGAAAAAGCAAATGGTGCAACTAAAAAAATACAGCGGTAGTATGATTCAATTGATTTTATATGGAAAAACATTTGCATCTGCCATATAGCTCACACATTCCCATCAATGAATTAAATATATTGTAGAAAAAGAATAGCCCGAAACAAAGTCCTCATCTTTCACAAGGAGAGAGATAAAACTATATGGGTAGCTAAAACCCAATAATTCTTGCATCCTTTAATTATTTTTGTTAGAGATTAAGGGAGAAAGAGTAAGAGAAGTTGATGCAAAATGTAAGTGGATTGATTGCCCATCTTTCGATACAAGTGCGGTGATTTATACACCAAGGTTGCGTACAAAGTTACGCATATACTACGATTATGCGGTACAATTGCATAGTAAAGGTTGATTATTCACTTATCTACATTCTGTTCTCAACACTCCCCCTTGAATAATCATCCATAGACATTGGAACTAAGCTTGCCTCATTAAAAACCTTGTCGGGGAAAAACCCGGTGGGATAAAAGCACGAACGAAGGAAAAAGAGTGCGAGTGTGTATAATACTCCCCCGAATTTAACACATGTCACGAAGGTGACGCATTCCTATTTTGTACACCAATTCTTGAAATCTCTTTGCAGGGAGTGATTTGGTGAATAGGTCTGCAAGATTTTGAGATGATTGAATTTGTTGAACATCAATTTTTCCGTCCTTATGGAGGTAATGGGTGTAGAAAATTTTTGGTGATAAATGTTTGGTCTTGTCTCCTTTGATAAACCCTTCGATTACTTGTGTGATGCACGCGGTGTTGTCTTCGTATATCACAATTGGATTATCCGCAATTGTTCTCATCCCGCATTCTTCTTGAATGTGAGTATTCATTGATCCGAGCCACACAAATTCTCGTCTGCTTCATAAAGAGCTATCAATTACGCATGATTCGAGGATGTAGGTTTGTCAAGGTTTGTTTTGTTGATTTCCAAGATATGGCGGTACCTCCATAAGTGAACAAGTAACCGATCCGTGATTTCGCCTTTTGTGGATCTGATAAGTACCCAGCATCTGCATATCCAATAAGTGATGCGTTTGGCTTTGATTGATAATACAACCCGAGATCGTCTGTTCCCCGGAGATAACGAAATATGTGTTTAACTCCGTTCCAATGCCTCTTTGTTGGTGAGTTACGTATTTGGCTAATAAATTCTTGGAAAAGCAATATCCGGGTCGTGTGTTGCTAGCTAAGTACATTAAAGCATCAATCGCACTCAAGAATGGCACTTGAGGACCAAGAATTTCCTCGTTCTCTTCTCGCAGACGGAAAGGATCATCTTTAATGTTTAGAGATCGAACTATCATTGGAGAGCTTAGTGGATAGGCTTTATCCATGTAAAAACGTTTAAGGATTCGTTACGTATAGTTTGGTGATGAACGAAAATTCCATTCTTCAAATGCTCAATTTGCGGCCCAAGATAAAATTTTGTCTTCCCTAAATCTTTCATCTCAAATTCTTTCATTAAGTACTTGGCGGTTATTTCAAGTTCTCTAGGGGTTCCAATGATGTTCAAGTCATCAACATAAACTGCGATTATAGCAAAACCTGATTGAGATCGTTTGATGAATACACAAGGACTGATTGGGTTATTTTTGAGTCCTTCCTTTACAAGATATTCACTAAGACGATTATACCACATTCTACCAGATTGTTTTAACCCATATAGTGACCTTTTTAATTTTATGGAGAACATTTCTCTCGATATATGATTTTCTGGTAATTTTAACCCATCAGGAACCTTCATATAAATATCTGCATCCAACGACCCATATAAATATGCCATCACGACATCCATTAGTCGCATCTGCAATCTGTTTGAGACTATAAAACTCACCGGAAATCTCGAGTTGTCGCATCAACTCTTTTGGAGAATATGTCTCATCATAATCGATTCCTGGCATTTGAGAAAATCCTTGGGCGACAAGTGTTGCCTTGTATCGACAATCTCATTTTTCTCATTTCGTTTTCTTACAAATACCTATTTATATCCAAGTGGCTTCACACCTTTAGGAGTGCGGGTTATTTGTCCAAATACATCACGTTTTCAAGTGATTTTAGTTCTACTTGAATTGCTTCTTTCCAATTTGGCCAATCTTGTCTATGTCGACATTCGTTTCTTGTCTTTGGTTCCATATCATCTTCATCATATATTATATCAACCGCTATGGAGTAAGCAAAGATGTCATTCATAACAATATTTTTCCGATTCCTTTGTTTCTTTGTGGAAATGTAATTAATCAATGTTTCATTGTTGTCTATGATTTTATGTTCATCTTTTGAGGCATCTTTATCTTTATTTTCAGCTTGGATTTTATTATTTTCAGTTGGAAGAGCCATCTTTATTTCATCTACTACTTCCTCTCGTTTTTTCATTTTTCTTGGCTTTGAATCTTTAGAGTCGGGCGGTCTTCCTCGCTTACGTGCCATCGGTTCATTATCCAATGCCTTATTCATAGTTGGAATTTCAATACGTGCGGGGGCATCTTTAGCTAGTACGTGTGATTTTGTCACCTTTTTAATATCCGTAAATGCATCAGGCAATTGGTTTGCAACACTTTGTAAATGGATGATTTTCTTCACTTCTTGTTCACAAGAATTAGTTCGTGGATCTAGAAATGATAATTGTGTTGCATTCCATGTGATCTCAATTTGTTTATTCTTTGGGTCCATCTTTGCTCCCCCTAAGGGTGGGAATATTGCCTCATTAAAATGGCGATCAGCAAATCTAGGTTGTGAATAGATCACCTGTCATTGGTTCAAGATACTTTATAATCGATGGTGATTCAAAACCAACATATATTCCCGACCTTCTTTGTGGACCCATTTTTGTGCGTTGTGGTGGAGCAATGGGGACATATACAGCGCATCCAAAGATTTTCAAGTGTGAGACATTTGGTTCTCTTCCCGGAGACTAGCTGTAATGGGGAGAATTTATGATAGGCGGTGGGTCTCAACCGAATTAGTGATCTTTGCATGTAATATAGCATGACCTCAAACGAGATGAAGGCAACTTTGACTTCATTAATAATGGTCTTGCAATTAATTGCAACCTCTTAATTAATGCTTCTGCTAGACCGTTTTTGTGTGTGAACATGTGGAACGAGGGTGTTCTACCATAATTCCAATTGACATGCAATAATCGTTAAACATTTGGGATGTAAATTCCCTGCATTATCAAGCCTCAATTTCTTTATTGTGTGATACGGGAATTGAGTTCTTAATCGAATAATTTGAGCAAGAAGTTTTGCAAAAGCAATATTTCTTCTTGACAAAAGACTCACATGTGACCATCGTGTTGAGGCATCAATTAATACCATGAAGTATCGGAATGGTCCACATGGAGGGTTAATTGGCCCACAAATATCGCCTTGTATCCTCTCCAAAAATGTTGGGGATTCAGTTGCAATTTTATTTCTAGAAGGCCTTGTTATCAATTTGCCAAGAGAACATGCAACACATGATAATTCATCGATTTAGGAACTCTTATGTTTCTTATCGAATGTCGATTGAATTCTCGATTATCTTACGCATCATTCTGTTCCGGGATGACCTAAGCGGTCATGCCATAAAGTAATCAATGTTTTGTTCTCTAATTTTCGCTTAGAGATCATATTTATTTCAATTGGATGCGTATCAATAAGATATAATCCTCGATAAATATCTTTGGCAATTTTTCACATATAAATTTCTTGCCACATTTATTTTTTGTGATACAACGATATTCCTTACGGCTATCCATCATTGTTTCTAGATGATAACCGTTTTTTACGCACATCTCGAAAACTTATGAGATTTCTTCGAGATTTACTTGAGTATAATGCATCATTGATGGTTAATTTTGTCCCATTTGAGAGCATTATGCAAGCCTTTCTAGAGCCTTCTATTAATTTGGATGTTCCAGATATGGTGTTAACATCGGCTTGGAACAATACCAATTCTGAAAAATACTCTTTATTTTTCAATATGTTATGTGTTGTTCCACTATCAAAAGGCATTGATATTCATTTCAGTTCGATCCATATCTTCGAGTAAAATAAACATATAGTTAGTTTAAGAGAAAACAAATACGTATTTTATTGATAGCAATGAAGCACATGATTAAAATAAAAGTACAAGTGAACAAGAAATAAAACTTAGTGATACATGCATTAGCTAAACATTGTTGTTTTCTCCCGGGGTAAAGTCTTTTCCCGAGTCGGCTTCATCCATGAAAAAGTCGGATATGTCGAAATTTGGGCATGGAGGTATTTGCCTCATTGACAAAGTTGGCTTCCGCATCCTTTCCTTTTCTTTTGGGAGCTTGGTAGAGTTCTACTAATTGTTTGGTGAGCGGCAAGTGCGGCCCCGATGCCCGATCATACCACATCTGTAACATGCATCTTTCCCTTTTGGGGTTTGATTGTAATTTCCTTGTTGTCCCTTTCGAAATTTTTGAAATTATTGTTTCTCGGGAAAAATTGGCCTCTGCCACGTCCACGCCCTCGGCCACGATAATTACCACGTCCTCTCCCCGGTAGTTGTAATTACCGCTTCCACCCCTATGTACAACATTTGCTTCGGTGGATCAAAGCTTTCTATTGCATTTATTTCATGTGAGTTGAAGACCCTGTAGGTCTAAGATTATGATTTTTTCAATAAAAGATCATTATTTTGTTCAGCCACTGGCGGCAACGAGATTAGCTCGGAGTATTTTTTGAAAGCTCTTAACTTGTATTATTGTGCCAATATTATATTCGTAGCGTGAAAGTGGAGAGTGTTTTATCTATCATCTCCTCTTCGGTTATGAGATGATCACATTATTTCAACAATGATACAATTCTAAACAATGTTGAATTGTAATCTGGCCATTTTTTAAAATCACGGAACCTCGGATTGGTCGGTCAAAATGTGCCTTAGGGAGGAGCACACTTTTGTGATGCCCATATCTTTCATTTAAGCTGTCCCATAATTCTTTGGGATCCTCCACAAGTAGATATTTAGTTTTCAAACTGTCATGTAAGTGATGCCTGAGAAGGACTAAGGCTTTTGCCTTTTCTTGTTCAGTCGCTATTTTAACCGACGTGGTTGATGTAGTTGCATCATTTTGTTGGGCCGTGATACTTTGAATTGTATGTCCCGATCCATGGGCCTTTAAATTCATTTGGGCGTCCACCTTCCATTCTAAAAATTTATGCCCGGATAGATCAAGTATGTTAAATTGTCTTTTCATTAGATCTCCCATCTTTTACTACAAACATGTAAATATTTAAATTAGTAAATGATAATAAATCATATATATTGTCTCCCCTTGATTTTTATCATCATAAATATTATGCAAAGAAATATTACAAACACATAATTCATATAAGTTTAGTATATAACAACTACTAATCTTTTTTTAAAAAACAAAACAAAAAAAAACAAAAATAAATGATAACAAGAAAGGAAAAAAGACTATATAATACATACTAAAACAAAAATCTAGTAAAATGCACAACTAATGAAATTTTTTTTTGTCCATTTTTGGACTATTTCGGCGGGGGGGTTGTGTTTTGGATTTTATTTTTGTGTAAAAAAGAAACACAATTATCCCCATTAATAAGGCTATTAGAGCCATAATGAGGGATAAATAAAACCGTATCATCATAAAATCTTCTTCAAAGGAAAAAGATGAAGGTTGGTTGTTGTTGTTGTTGGGATTCATGGTGGCCGGGAAAAAAATGGGGACGAAATTAGGTGGAAGAAGAAAAGTGGGAGATGGATAGATTTTGGATAAAAAGTGAAGATAAGATAAGGGGTTTGTGGTGGTAAGAGACGGGTAATCCGGTATTTATAGAGGTAATTGCCAAACTGTATTTTACAATATGTAAATGTATACGTGTTGGTAATAAACGGATAATTATTTAATAATATTGGAGAAACTAGGGCACGTGACGAGGAGTAACTATTACTAGTGATAACAATATTAACGAAACAAGAAAGAACTACTAAACTTATTTGATAATTCGAAGCAATACCCAAAAGAACTTGTGACAACAATATAAGTATTTCATAAGATGACCATTCTACTATGTATATCATCAGTTTTAGTTCTCTCTTATAAGGTTAAATGAAAGACAAAAGGAACAAAAACAACAACAATACTATAAAAGGAAATAAATGCTAGATAATAAGAACAAGGGGAAAATGCCAAAAATAGGTAGGAAATTTCAATTTTTTTTTTTCTTTTGCTTGTACGTGATATGCAGTCAAAGGAAAGAAATGATGAGTGATAAGAGCAATGATGTTGTATTCCTGACAACTACATGCTACAGTAAAAACTAATTTTCCTTTATGCGGTGGAGTGTCTTCATGCATGAAAGCCATATGTATTATGAAAGAAACAAAACATGACCTTGGATTCTTTTACGGCTTATAAGAAGTAGATCATTCTTACTTTCCCTCTTATTTCTCATATTCAAAAGTCATATATTATTTCTCTCTCTATTTTTCTTCTTAAGTATTATGATATCTAGTGTATGTCCAATAAAAGAAATTTTTTTATGATTCGATTACATCATATTATTAGAGCGAGTACCAAAATGAAAAAAAAAAGAGATGAAGGTATGCAATGGATATGGTGAGTATATTTTTTACTTTGTATAAAATAATTTCACGGGAAGTCTAGTAGAGTTAGATATGAAAGGTTTCTAAAATTTTTTTTTTTATGAGTTTCGATATAGAAGATCCAGGAGTTATCGGCAACTATAAAGCATACTTCTCACAAAAAAAACTAAAGTAGTTTGTATTAATTTTTTGTGAAGTAGAGAAAAAAAAAATTATACCTTAGAGTTGTTCGTGCGATAACGTGTTAGAGATTAAGGGAGAAAGAGTAAGAGAAGTTGATGCAAAATGTAAGTGGATTGATTGCCCATCTTGCGATACAAGTGCGGTGATTTATACACCAAGGTTGCGTACAAAGTTACGCATATACTACGGTGTAAGGTACAATTATTCACTTATCTACATTACGTTCTCCAACAATTTCAACGTTTTTTTACTCTAATTTTATACTTATCAAGATATAACTTTGACCATTAATATCATTAGTATTCAACTAGTTGTTGGCTCGAGCAATGCCCCGGGTCATTTTATTTACTATTGTGAGATTAGAATATATACCATTATAAAGTGATCCTGAAACATCACATTTTGTGATAGTTGCAATAATGTAATAGATTTATTTGAACCAATTAGCCTTCTTCCATTACTAAGAAAAATCGGATCCCTAATTTTACGGGACAATCACCAAATCAAAACCATTATTTATTTATTTTTGGTTAAATCTAAACTACATCCTTCATTTTCAAATAATTGCAACAAAGGAATTTTTAACGTCTCAAATAATACCCCTTTGTTGCAATTCTTCAAAAACAGAGGAAGTAAAACCTTTCGACAACAAAGAAATGGCGATAAGTGATCAATTTGATACACACTTGTAGAATTATAGTTAAAAAAAACCATTAACTTAGAGTTGTATCCATTTTTTGTTCTTGATCTAGGAAATTTAGTTAAGATTTTGATTAAATATGATGATGACAGCTAAACATATGATTGATAGTCATTTGAAAGAACATTATTACTCATGTAAGAGATTAAAGAAGTCATCATACTTTCAAAAAAAAAAGATTCATCAGAAAATTATTCTATTCAAATTATTTGGTTTTGTGTTTAAAGATATTAAATTGTCATTTTGGTATAATGAGATGTAATTGTGAGTTTTTTATTATTTCTTTACTAGTTCTTGAATTTAATAATTGTGGGGTGTATGTTATATTGTCTTTAAATACTTTTTTCTCCATAAGGACCAATATCATGAGATTGTAGACTAGTTGGTAAGTGTATTTGTATTTCAAATGAGAGGTTATGGGTTCGAGTCTTTCCGCACACATTTTTATTATTTATATTGTGTCATTTATTTGGGAAGGGTATATATATATCAAAGGGAAATTTTCTCAATTACCACGAGGTTTGGCGTAATTCTCAAATTACCCCTCACATTTGGGGAATTCCTCATATACCCTTTAACTTTGACTTTGTGCTTCAAAGTACCCTTGCTAAAGACGAAACCCTAATGTCATTAGGTTTTGTCTTTCTCTCCTCTCCATTTTCATCATCTTCATCTCGATCTTCTCCCATCATCCTCCATTAATGACATCCCTAAACCTCCAATTTCCTCTCTCTCCTTCCACCTACATGCCTTTCTCTCCTCCCCGTCTTCATCTTGTGAATTTCGTTCCCCCCATTGTCAATGATGGTAAACCCTAAATCTAAGAAAGGACATTAGGGGTTGGCCGGAAGTAAAGAGGATGAACAACAAAAATGAAGGAGGCAACTCGTATGACTTTAAATTTGTCAAAATTTACTTAAACTCTATTTTATTCAATTATTCTAACTTACTTTTTAAAAAAAATTGAGTCTAATAAGTTAACAAATGCTCTTATAAGTTTCAATAAGTTCAAATTAGTTCCAATAAGTACTAACACCTTAACCAATAAGTGTAAATAAGATTAGTTTATATAAATTAAGTAAGTTGAATATAACTCATGTCTTATCTTATTACTAATAATGTGTTTGTTTCTTAATACTTATAATTTGAATATAAGGCTTGTCTTTTGTTTTAGAGCTAAGGCTATGTTCTTCTCACCTCTAATATGAATTTTTATAATCAGAATTGTTCTAGTCTGCATTTTTTCTAGCCTGATATGGTTGGATGAGGTCTTTTAGTCTTACTAAAATTGACCATATTTTACATCAATCTATAAAGAATAACATATATATGTGTATCATGTCGGATTCTCTTCATATATACTCCCTCCGTTCTCGTTTGTTCTTCTTATTTAGAATCTTGACACTATTCATAATTGAAGAGAATCTTCTAAATTATTTTCAACATATGATAAAAAATATAGTCATGTGGGGTCTTGTTTGATTCCTCTCAATGAGTATTTTATTAATATTTAATCATTATAATTTTTACATATATACAATGAAATATATTTAAGGTCAAAGATGTGTATTGGCAAACGGGGAGGTCAAAATAGGAAGAACAAAAGAGAACGGAGGGAGTAATTGTCAAAAAGTAATTTATTATTTTTACTAAGACAAACTAAATGTATCTGGTGATTAGTAAATAGAACTAATAAGCTTTGATTTGGCCTAATTTGAATGTTTCTAATCTATGTGATATGAACTGATTTGTCTCTAACAAGAATAATTTAAATTTATGAAATAAGGTTAAGAAACATAGCCTAATTTATTATGAATATGGCCTTATTTGACTCTTCAAATACTATTTTAAAGCCCTTTCCGTTAGTGTCATACTCCCCAATCCCCATTTGTATAACCCAAATCATTGTCAACAACACGTTTAGAAGGAGTATCTTTGTTGACATTTTTGCACCATGTCAATCTTTGAAGAAAGGCACAATAAATATGAGTAGTAGTTGTTTGTTAAAAACGTCTTCTCAACTGATCAGTCTAGTAATCAAGTTGTTGGAGGGTAGTAGCAAGCCCATTGATGTGTATGCGTGAGCGTGACCAATCCATTAAACAGAGCTCATGGTACTTTAGTGAAATAGGCAGGCAGTGGCCCGAAATTAATTTCGACCAGAATAAATCAAAGAAAAATCGACATGAACCCACTTACTAATATGAAGTGGGTAGATCTGTCTCATATTCAGTGGCGGATCAGGCGTTGGGTTCGGTGGGTTGACCGAACCCACGAGTTGATGAAAAAGCTGGATAAAGCTGGATAAACAAATAATAGTTATGTAAAAAATACGCGAAGAGTTTACTTGTAATGGCAATGTGGTTCAGCGGTAAAGTCCGCGTAATATTCATAGTGTGTGTACTAGGTTGCAGATTCGAACCCTCGAAGAAGTTCTTTTCAACTATTTTTTCCCTCCCTTCAATCTTCATGTTATTTTACTACTGCTTATGCCTCGATTCATGGTCTTCTTTCTCTTTTTTTTATCTCCCTTTAATTTTTTGCTCTACTTTTTTTTTTTTAACCTCCCTTTAATTTTTGGCTCTACTTTTTTTTAACCTTCCTTTAGTTTTTTCTCTATTTTTTTGTTTCTTATAATTCTCTCCCTCCCACCAAATACTAATGCAATATTAGTGGGTAAGAATCGGATTATTTACAAATTCCCTTGTTATATTACTATTCTTTTTCCCCCTTCATGTTATATTAGTGTTGATTAGTTAATTAATCATTTTAGATTTCATATATGTGCTATAGTATAAACATTTCATTTGTTTTTCATGGTTTGATATGGTAGATAGTTTTAAACTTTTAAAACTTAATTGGTAGGTTGATTTGAAAAACATGTTGGTGGTATTGGTAGTGTTCATACTAATGCTCAAGAGAAGTTTAATTTTTTAACAAAGCCTAAATCATCAATCATCTATACTAATATATTAAAAGGTGTCCTAAACAAAAAATGTCTTTACGTGACGCTAGCCGCTATTGTTTAGAGAGTTTACTTACGTATCTCACATACAATAAAAAATTAGAAAATGCGTGATATAAGATCGGGTCCCATAATTTCAAGTTACTATATTAAAGTTTTGACCATTAAACTAAGTAATGTTTGGTGTTAATTATAATTTCAAAGTAAGATATTAATAAATAAATTATAATTCTTTTCAACTATTTTTTTTCCCTCCCTTCAATCTTCATGTTATTTTACTACTGCTTATGCCTCGATTCATGTTCTTCTTTCTCTTTTTTTTATCCTCCCTTTAATTTTTTGCTCTACTTTTTTTAACCTCCCTTTAATTTTTGGCTCTACTTTTTTTAACCTTCCTTTAGTTTTTTCTCTATTTTTTTGTTTCTTATAATTCTCTCCCTCCCACCAAGTACTAATGCAATATTAGTGGGTAAGAATCCGGACTATTTACTAATTCCCTTGTCATATTACTATTTTTTTCCCTCTTCATGTTATATTAGTGTTGATTAGTTAATTAATCATTTTAGATTTCATATATGTGCTATAGTATCAACATTTCATTTGTTTTTCATGGTTTGATATGGTAGATAGTTTTAAACTTTTAAAACTTAATTGGTAGGTTGATTTGAAAAACATGTTGGTGGTATTGGTAGTGTTCATACTAAAGCTCAAGAGAAGTTTAATTTTTTAACAAAGCCTAAATCATCAATCATCTATACTAATATATTAAAAGGTGTCCCTTAAACAAAAAATGTGCCACGTGACGCTAGCCGCTATTGTTTAGAGAGTTTACTTCATGTACTCCACATACAATAAAAAATTAGAAAATGCATGATGTAAGATCGGATCCCATAATTTCAAGTTACTATATTAATGTTTTGACCATTAAACCAAGTAATGTTTGGTGTTAATTATAATTTCAAAGTAAGATATTAATAAATAAAAATTATAATTACCCAAGGGCCAAGGCATGGTCCGGCTCGAAAACAAGTTGAGTATGAAAGTGTGTAGAATGGTATTTTTAGTTTTTTTTGTTCCTTGTGATTTAAGAAGTTATATATTCCTGTCATTATCGGTTCTAATTTCCAAATTTGAATTGAAGTATTTCATTTTTTAGTCAATTTAATTTGGTCTTTTTTTGTTTAGCGTCTCCTCGATTCCGAACCCACGTGGGTAAAATCCTGGATCCGCCACTGCTCATATTGAGGTGAAATTATCATAATGGCTTTGAAATTAGAAAGAAAAATCGACATGATGGCTTCGAAGTTTGGGTTTTCCTTCTTTTTATTAATAGTTTATTATTGAGTTTGAATCCCCCTCTACAAAAAAAAATTGAGTTTTTATCATCTAATTTAATTATCGTATAGTAAATAATATATCCTTCTAAAACAAGAATCCAAAAGTCATTGATGCCACTTGTCATACCATCTAAGATGTCAAGTCGTAATTTTAGAATTTTAATATAAATTAAATAAAGGGTTAGAATATGCAGACACATAGAAGAATAAATTGCTTATAACTTTTAATATATAATTCTATAAATTATAATATTTGTATCATTAAAAACAAGTTTAACAATACATTAAAAACAAGTTTAAAAATACATTAAAGAAAAATTTCTTAAAATATTGAACCAAGATCATTATCATTTTTTTTTTATCGGAAAAATCCTAGCAATTTATTAACTAGCAACATCACCAAACACCATATCTATTACATGTTTACATCCATGATCCATAGGAGCCTCTTCAAACCAGACAAGAAGCTCGTCTATGTCTAAACTTCTTCTAGCTAGAAGATGGGCCACCTGATTACCAGTTATTCTAATAAAGCTAAAAGAAACATTCACACATTGAGCTATTAACATAAATATATCATTTAAAATGAGCCCAAAACTTGAGCAAAGCTTCTTCTTTCTCCTTAGAACTTCAAACAACAACATACTATCTGTCTCGAGAACAAAATTGTAGAAACCGGCTTCCATAGCCATTTTCATTCCTTGCCTTGCAGCCAGAGCCTCACCCACTTCCACATCACATCTAACATACCATGAATCACACATTAACATCAGCACATCTCCAGTATTATCTCGAAGCACCGCCCCCATTCCAACCTTCTCTCCGTCCCTAAAAGCGGCATCCACATTTAGTTTCAAACACTCCCCCTTGGTGGCTCCCATTTTGTACTCGGCATGGTTGTCGTGGGTCGAGCTACACCATTCAAATCCTCGGCTTTCTTATACTTCTCAATGACCCCCATAGCCAACCTAATTCTTCCCATCAAATCTCTCTCCTTCTTTGAGAAATGCCACTCATTTCTAGCTAACCAGATAGCCCAGCAAAGGCTCCAAAATATGTCCCACCACTCCGGGGTGTTACACACCTGCATACGGGCCCAAACCCACTCCCCGAAAAGTAGAGGAAGCAAGATGCAATGATGTGATTCATAATGTGGATACACACCATAGCTGCAGTAACATGTGGTCCACGCTTTCCACCTCCTCTCCACATCTCCGGTAAACTGGATCAATAGGCATATGACGTTTTATCAAGTTTGAACCCACGGGGAGCGCGTCATTCAAGGCCCGCCAAGCAAAGTTTCTTACTTTTGATGAAACATGAGCATTCCACACTTTTTCCACATACTGACATTCACCTCACAAGATGAGCTTGCACTTTCTCCATTTTTCATTTTCACAGCTATATAATACGCACTCTTCACCGAGAATTCTCCGCCCTTTGTGCCACTCCACGACCAATCATCCGAGCATGGGAACGAAGGAAGAACCATACTCCGAATTTTATTCACTTCCCACCTGTGTGAATTTTCCTCTAGCAGCTAAACATTCCACCTTTCCCCTTGCATAAGATCACTCACATAATACAGATCGCTAGCTTCTTGTGAACTGGGTGCCAGAATGTTTGCACCTTGTGTGAAGGGAACCCAAGGGTCTAGCCAAATTCTGGTTGTCGAACCATCTCCAATCAATCGTCTTACCCCTTGATGCAATACATTTCTTGCTTGTAGGATTGATCTCCATGTGAAAACTCGCATTTTTTGGGATTTTTGCCTCAAAAAAGATGAGTTAGGGAAGTATTTGTTCTTCATCACTCGTGTCATCAAGGACGTGCCATTTTGAGGTATTCGCCATCATTGTTTTGCCGTAAGAGATATATTGAAAGCTTGTAAGTCCCTAAAGCCCATTCATCCTTTTCTCTTCGATTTACACAAATTTTCCCAAGATAGCCACGGAATCTTCTTTTCATTATTTTTTAGCCCCAAAAGAATCCCCTAAACATTTTTTTCAATCTCTCGCTAGTATACCATGATGTAATTTGAAGACCTACATCGTATACATAGGAATAGCCTCGAGCTCTACGCTTTTATAAGGACCTCCCTCCCGGCTTGAGACAAGAGCTTTTCCTTCCAACCTTTCAACTTCTTCCAGACCCGATCCTAATTAGTATGGAAAACTTCCTTCTTAGACCTCCCTATATATGTAGGTAGCCCTAAGTATTTATCATGATCTTCCACTGCCTTAAAATTCAATCGCTCTAGGAGCAAATTTTTCTTGTCAAAGTCCACATTTCGGCTGAAAGATACCTCAGAATTTTCCATGTTCAGCTTTTTGTCCTGAAGCAGCTTCATAGGTTGAAAAAATATCAAGTACATTGTCCACCTCTCCTCCGTAGCACGCACAAAGAGCAAGCTATCTTCTGCAAACAGTAGATGAGAAATAGGCTCGACTTTTTTTACCAATTTTAATCCAGTGGAGGGCTTTCCTTTCCTCCGCATCCACCAATAGAACCGACAAACCTTGAGCACATATAATGAAATGAAACGGGGATAAAGGATCCCCTTGTCTCAACCCTCTAGCAGGTTTAAAAGTTCTAGTAGGTTACCCATTTACCAATCTAGCAAAAGAGGGAGAAGAAACAATCTTCATAATTAGTTCAATAAACTTATCTGGGAAAGCCAACTTTTTCATCATACTCTGAAGGAAAACCCATTCCACCCTGTCATAAGCTTTGCTCATATCTAATTTGAGAGCCATATCCCCTCTTACACGTTTTTTTGTTTTTTCGTAAATAGTAAAAACACTCATGATCCACCAAAATGTTATCAGTTATCAATCTCCCCGGAACAAAACCACTTTAAGCTTGATTTATCACAAAGGGAAGACTTTTTTTAATTATGTTTGCTAAAGTTTTTGCAATCACCTTATATAGCACATTGCACATACTAATGGGTCGAAAATCTTTCGGGGTCTCACAAATTTTCTTTTTTGGAATAAGAACAATGTGGGTATGATTTATATCATTTATCTCCCCCAATTATTTAAGAAATACAAAGCATGCTCAATCACTTCTTGTCCCACAGTGCCCCAAAATTCTTGGAAGAAAAGATTAGACATGCCTCCGGGCCCCGGGGGCCTTAGATGGGTGCATTTGGAACAAAGCATCCCTTACCTCTTCTCCTGTTAACGGAGTATCCAGCATGGCAGCCATGGTGGAGTCCGGGCAGGCCTTCATTATTTAACTTCCAAAACTGGTTGAACATCAAAATCTCCCCCTAAGGAAAACAAGTCATCAAAAAAGCTCACAAAAACCTCCGAAATCTCAGCTTCCTCTTCGAAAATGTTACCCCCTTTATCTGCAATTTTACTCACACTATTTCTTTGTTTCCGTTATTCTACTTTAGTGTGAAAAAGTTTCGTATTTTTAGCCCCCCTTGTAACCAAGACTGTCGACTTCGTTGCCTCCAGTACAATTCATCTCTCTCCTCTAATTCATCCATTCGAATATCAATAGCATGTATCTCCCCAATGACCTCCTCCGATGGATCGCCAACCAAAGAAAGCCTCCATTCTATTTCGGCAATCCCTCAACTCATTTGAGACACTACCAAAAACATTTTTGCCCCATTTTGTAAGGCCTCTAGCGGTAGCTCCTATGTTTACTTTTGCTCCCTCCTTTGGCTTCCAACACTCTTTCACCACTTCCTCACAACTAAGTTCTCGCAACCACATCTCCTCGAAGCGGAACAACTTCCGTGGCTTCCTTTTCTCCTTTGGTTGAGGGCCCTCATTGATATGCAGAAGAATAGGGAGATGGTTGGATTTCCTTTTAGTGAGATGGGAAACAAAAGAGCCACCGAACATATCCTTCCAAGCTTTAAAATCGGGTTGAATGCATTTGTGTTAACTATTAGGACTTTGATTTTTTATAGTAGTCAATTATTTTAGATTTCTAATATCACTTCCACTAGTTTTATCCAAAGGCATTATATGGGCGTAATGACTAAAATCGGTAAAAAATAAGTACTTATATGTCAACTTTCACGGTAAGCATCCTAAGCCGAACAAAAAGGTGTTTTTGACCTCGAACCGACGTTTCGTTAAGAAATCGACTTCGCTAACCGTCGGGGGATTGGCAAGGGTCGGGTCCAACTAGACCGTGGGCTCGAACCCTAATTTCTTTGCGGACCCCGCACCCGGACCCTATGGGTATGGGAAAATTGGACCCGAACCCGCACCTTAGGGTATGTAGGGTATAGGGTCTAGGCCTATTTCTCTATTTTTAAGAAATTTTCAGCATTATAATAATATTTCATGACGAAACATAATAATTAAAAATTGGAGCAACACTGCAGCAAGAACACGTTTGATAGAAATCACCAAGTCACCAACATTATCAAAATCCATTACGCGACATAATAATTAAAAAAAACTACTTCGGATCGCAAAATGAAACATAATTATAAGAAGAATTTGCACTTAGCGGTTAGCAAGCTTTGCTAAATTCACTTTGCAAAATCAATTTTTTTTAACCTAAGTCGCTTCTTCATATCGCAAAATTCACTTTCTACAACTTCTACTCCTCAAACAAAAGATTGAAGGATCATGCTTTGAAAATTTTTTGACTCCACAAACCCTAACTTTGGAGGAGAGAGAAGATGAAACAGAGGAAAGAAAATATACCTGGCGTGAAGAGAACACCAAGTCGGACGGTGAAGAAAACGGAGGACCCCGCCACGCCGCTGAGGCGGTGATTCGGTGAGTGGTATTGGTGAGTGCTCTGAGTGGTGACCCTCTCTCTCTCTCTCTCTCTAAGTCGGCTGGGGCCTAGGTGAAAATAGGAGAGAAGTTTTCAAAGTGAAACAGGTTTTAGTTTAGGAAATCAGTTTTGTTTTAAAAATAAAAAGGTAAAACTTAAATATTAAATATATTTAAGGTCTAAGGGTCGGGTCTGGGTCCATAATATTAAGACCCGGACCCTAAAAAATTCACTTGGACCATGACCCAGACCCGACCCTTAGGGTCTAAAAAAGTTGGACCCATACCCTTAAATTAGGGTCGGGTCCAGTAGGATCTCAGACCCCAAGCCCATTCCTACTAACCGTCCTTATGGGGCACACATCACGAGAATCCGATCGAAATAAGTACATATATGCCAAATTTCACGGTAAGCATCCAGAGCCAAACTAAAAGGTTTATTAGGCCTCAAAAACGACGTCTTTTACGGACTTCGTTCTTATGGGACACTAATCACAAGAATCCGGTCGAAATAAGTACTAATATACCAATTTTTAATTAGTTAAAAGAAAAGGCTAGTTAATTTTTTTTTAAATAAATAGTTAACGAAATATTGGATGTAATATGCTCATTGCTGTCATTTTTTTTTTTCTAAAACAATAATAGAGGGTCATTTGAGAAAATGCCCAATCTTTTTTCCACAGCGTAAAAAATTTCAAAATAGGAGGTCTCCACGTAGAATTTTCCAATAATCTTTTTAGCTAAAGCATCTTGCGTGTGTAACATGTTACACTGTAACTTATTATACAACATCTTACATGATAAAACTAATATAATTGTTTCATGTCATTATAAATATATTTCATGTCATTATTGGTGTACTTCATATCATTTTGAAGCTGTTTCATGTCTTTTTTAAATTTGTATCATGTCATATATAGAGTATAAACACTTTTATGTCATTATTATCCTGTTTTATATCATTATTATTGACTTTTATGTCATTTCTCAGCATACTTATATCATTTCTCCCTATTTCATGATCATTTATAAACTCTTTTATGTTCTTAATTTTTCCGTTGTTGCGTTCAATCCTAAGAGTGTGTTTAATTAGGTGTCAGCCTTTTTTCTTATAAAATGGTTATCCATATTTCTTTATTTGATTTGTGATGGTTGTAAATAGGGGTGGCAATGAGTCGAGACAACTCGCAAGCTACTCGAGATCGACTCGGTCAAAACTCGGTCAA
Source organism: Beta lomatogona (assembly GCA_947646795.1). Taxonomy (NCBI): domain Eukaryota; kingdom Viridiplantae; phylum Streptophyta; class Magnoliopsida; order Caryophyllales; family Amaranthaceae; genus Beta; species Beta lomatogona. Next base: position 27,354 of record CANSNZ010001323.1, read on the forward strand.
AGCTCGACTCGAGTGAGCTCGAATCGAACTCGAGCTCGACTCGAGATGCTGATGAGTCGAGTTGAGCAACTCGAAAACTCGTGAGAAGCTCGAATACCCAATTATCAATAGCAAAATACCTAAATTCAACATTTTTCACCTTATTGTTGCTTTTAACATGAGACACTTGCAAGCTACTCGAAATCTACTCGATCAAAGCTCGACTCGATCAATGCTTGACTCGGTCAAAGCTCGGCCAAAACTCGACTCGAGTGAGCTCGACTCAACTCAAACTCGATTCGAAATGCTAACGAGTCGAGTCGAATTAGCTCAAACTCGAACTCGACTCGCATCATTGCCACCCCTAGTTGTAAAATAGTATTCCAATTGATTAGATATAGTTTTTCCAACCGTGAAAAGTATTCTCCTAGGGAAATCACATTTTCTTCCCTACTCTTCCCCTGCCTCCTATCCCTCATCGCCCATATTCCATTGCATTCTTCTTTTTCTTCCTAATTTCTCATACAAGAAATCAAATAACAATAAACTGAGCTACACTTGTGTTTTTCCTTGAAAAAAATATTTTCTAAAAAATAATAATTTTCCATTAATATATTGTTTGTCCAACCAAATGAAGCCTAAAAAGAAAATTTACAATCAAATTAATAAAAGCAAACATACTCTGCAAACTCTAAATCCTTGATTTAGAGCTATATCAACTTTTGAGCAGTACGCACGAGAAGTTTATATCAAATAATCCCAAGAAGTTTACACAAGAATGGGCACCTAAAATTAATAGTTTTAGTGAGCCGCGCTGTTTCTCTCTTGACGAAGACTTCTTTCTTTTAGCATATCTTTCCTAGGCCAACTTACTACAGGAAGAAGGAAAATGATATATGCAGCGCATAGAGATGCTTATAGGAAACTAGACATAGAAATATTAAGCAATAGTTTATGATAAATAGCACTGATTGATGAGTAATTTTGTCAAATATTTCTCAACTAATAATATTCTTAGGGAAGGAAAATTGACAACAATAAAATCCCATGTTTGGGGATGAAACAAAATCAATCTGAAGTTTGACAAACTCTCAAAACAAATCTCAAGTTTTATATAGTGCTACATAGTGAACTTTTTATTACTTCATTATTGCTTAAAATCATTTTTTTTAAAGTCTTTCTCCCCTACTTTCTATCACATTAGAAGAAATGAGTTTTGTATACTGTATAGGGTTATACTTCCTCTGTTCTTTTTCTATTTTAACAATTACCACTTTGGGTAGTTTCACATCTATTGCAACAATTCCACTTTTGGTAAAAAAAAAAAACTTTAGTTGACAATATTGCACTTAGGGTGCGTTCTCTTCAACTTATTGGACCTGAACTGAACTGAACTTATCTGAACCAGAACTTATTGGACCTGAACTGAACTGATTGGAACTTATTAGACCTGATTCAACTTATTGGACCTGATTAAACCTGATTGTAACTTATTAGACCTGATTGAAACTTATTGACCTGATTGGAACTTATTAGACCTTATTGGCCCTGATTGAAACTTATTAGACCTTATTGGACCTGATTGAAACTTATTAGACCTTATTGGACCTAATTGGAACTTATTTGCCCTTATTAGACAAAAAAAATTGATGAGTAATAACTTAAATATTACCCCTAACGTAAATACTAACCCTCAAAATTTATTATGAAGTAATAATTATTAAAATTCGCCCTTTAAAAAAATAATTATTATTAATTATCTCTTATGATAAACAATTTAACAAAAAAAAATATACTATTTATATACTTGCCTATACATAACTTTCACCACTAATATATCTAAGAAAGAAACTTCGGTGATGATAATGAAGCAATCAATTGATAACATTTATATCTTTCATTGTTATTAGTAATAAAAACATGTTCTCTAGTTATTTAAAGACGAATTGCAAAATATTGTAATTATGATGATTATTATTGTTAACCTTATTTAACGATGATTATAATATTTTTTAATAATAATATAATCAGCTAATAGTAATATGAATAATAAAATAATAGACAATAATACAAGTATAATACGATATAATCATTGTGGTACTTTAATTAAAATTCTAATAATAATATAATCAGCTAATAGTGATATGAATAATAAAATAATGGACAATAATACAAATATTTATTGATCATTGACTATTGGAACTTATTGGACCTGATTAGACCTGATTGAAACTTAGCACCTGATTAGAATTTATTGGACCTTATTAGACCTAATTGGAACTTATTGCCCTGATTGGACCTGATTGAAACTTATCTGAACTGAACTGAACTTATTGGACCTGAAACTTAATTTTTTAAGGAGAAGAGAACGCACCCTTACTTTATCTTAATAAATACATCATTAATTACTCACTTTGCCTCATAAAGTTGCTTTTACTTTATTAAGGATTGATTTCTCTCCTATTCTAGTTAATTAAAGGGATACTTTTATGCTAAACTATCCACTTCCTTAAAAACAGTGCCCAAACCCATTGTTGCAATAAAAAAAGAACGTACGGGAGTAGTATAATGCGGTACTAATGGAAAAAATAACTTTGTCAATCATTAGTCCACACATGTGACAATGTAATAAATTATTGGATTTTTTTTTATAATAACCACCTAATGTTTTACCTACTTTGAAAATAACCACCTTATACTTTTATATTTTTATTTTACCACCTTAACTTTGCTAACTTCTTTAATTTCACCACCACTTAATATTTTTGGTCTATTTTTCCAGCCAACATGTCCCCACCTATTAATTTCCCTCAGTTCCATCCTATAACTTCATGATTCTTCCAATACTCCTTAAACCTTGTCCAATCTCTCTCAATTGTCAAAATTCTTCCAACTAAATCTACAATTAGGAGAGGAAAAATTCATATATTGACTTTGTAATTCAATCTACGATGAAATTTCAAAGATTATCCGGACATATCGAGGAGGGATTGAGAGAAAGAAAAGGGGGGAAATAAAATTTTGGACGCAAAATGTTGAGTGGTGGTGAAATTTAAGAAGTTAGTAAAGTTAATGTGGTAAAATACAAATAAAAAAGTATAAGGTGGTTATTCTCAAAATGGGTAAAACATAAGGTGGTTAATATCAAAAAATCCTAAGTTTTTTTAATGAGTGTGGCAAATGTGCAAAAAATGCTTAAGAGCACGTAGTTTTAGGTACTCCTACGAACATCTAAAAGAATATGCACAAACTTGGGATTACTCTTCCCCTCAAAAAAAAAAATTGGGATTATTCTTGTCAAATTTTCCTTTTAGAAAATGCATTTAGTGCTCATTTTCGGCACTTAGGCTACATATATCAAATACAATAAAAAAGAAACTGAGAGTAAATAGACGAGGTGGACATCTCAAGTATGTAACATCTCAACCTCTTTTTAAATCTGCTAATAAATCTTAGTAGTTAGTTCTTAGTTGGTTGTTCCAACTTCAAATTCATCTAAAAGTCTAAAGAAGCCACCCCCGCTTACACAAATTAATGCAGTAAAACTAGCCACTCCATTTAATTCCTTTCAAAAGTACATTATCTTACACACACACACCCTCTCTTTTTGTAGCTCCCATCCGTTTGCTTTCGTCATATTCATTCATTACAACTTACAAGCGGACTTATGTAGTTGAGAAAACATTAAATTCCTCGATGATGTGTCACTTTTACAGGAAACATATTTTTCACTGTTTTTAGACCACAACAAATTTCTTACTAACTTTATCATATATTATAAATATACAAGATCCTTCACTTTTATTCTCTTCATCTATAGCGAGATAATTTCTTCCAGTTTTTCTCTTTTGAATCTTTCTAAGATTCTGTATTTGTAATATTCAAATGGAGCTTCATATTCTACCAATCCTCACCTTCCTTTCTGTAAGTTCAATACACTATTTTTTTCTCACTCCATTTTAATTTATTTGTGGGCCTTTAAATAGGCAACCACATCTAGATTTAAATAGAATGAACAAGTGGGAGAATTTTGTAGTAAATGCCAACTTCGGCTTGGTCTTTCTAAGATGTGCGTCAAATTTGAGATTATTTTGAACTAACGTAAAGTTGGGATTATCTTACGAAGACGGGTAAATGATGAGAAGTGTGAAAAAAAATTCTCGCATAAATTTTTTCCTTTTAGGTGATCTAATCTCTCTATACATATCTTTTTGTTTTTCAGATTGTTCTTGTGGTTTGCCAGGCAGCTCTACCACCTGAAATTTATTGGAAGAAAATGTTGCCAAATACTGACATGCCAAAAGCTGTCAAGATTTCGTTGCCTAAGCCTGGTATTGGTTCTTCAACATTATACATTCCTGGAAAGAGTTGTGCTTTGTAACCCGTCTGTTTTCTATAGATCTTCCTATTGGTGTTTTGTGTGTTCTCTATGAACACCCTTCAAAACTAATACTTCATCCGTTTCTTTTTACATGTTACACTTTTGAAAATTGCGGGAACCTAGGCAAAAATTCAATAGGTGATTAAGTAAAAGTAAAGATGGGGATTAAAGGGAGTGGGGACCAACCCTCCCCCACCCACCCAGCAGCCCCACCCCCACACCCTCCCTGTCGATTTTCCCAGCCCCCCACCCCTCCCCTTCGAATTCCCCAACCCCCACCCATCCCCTTCGACTCCCCTTCGAAGCCCCACCTAGAATTCCAGATCTGACCTCGAACACGGATCCGCGCACAAGGAACACAGATTCGCTTGGTTGCGCAGGTGGTTCCCGGCTTAGGCTGCGTCGCCGCCGGCGTCGTATTGTAGTGGCGGGCGAGGAGCAACGAGAGAGAGGGGAAAATGCAGCGTGAGGTGCGCGCATCGAGAGAGAGAAAGGTGTGAGCGAGAGGAAGGGAGTTCGTGCGGTGGGTGTTCGATGGCTGAATACCTGCCGAGTGGTGTCGACGGTGCTTCGAAGTTGGAGAGGGAAGGGGGTGGGGGAAAGGGTTGGGCTGTTGGGGTGGGTGGGGGGAGGGGGGGGGGGAAAGAGAGAGGAGGTTTAATTAATTTAGATTAGTGTATAATAAGGTTAAATTAAGTAGGTTTAATTTTGGTTAATTGTAGTAAGTAAGGGTAAGTTGGTAATTTTACAGGACAAAACATACCAATTTGGGAAAGAAAAAAAAGTGTAACATGCATTTTGAAACATTCCGTTTTATGAAAGTGTAACATGTAAAAAGAAACGGAGGAAGTACTATTTTCTATTGTAAAATAATTTTAAATATTATAAAATATTAATATTATTAAAATTTACCGTGACAAGAATCGACAAAACCTCACGAGATGATATATTTCAACCACATATACACTTTGACCACTTGAATAGTAAATAGTAATCTCTAAAGATTATTAAAGAATGGAGGGAGTGTGTAGTACTTCTTTTTAATAGAGTGTAGTACTTCTTATGTTAGTTTATCTAAAATTAAAACAGTAACTTATATTTTTGGGTCCGTAATATGCTTTTTCCCTATGTTTTACCCCTATTGAAAAACTTTATGGTATCCTTAACTCTCTCTTTTTTTTTTTTTTTTTCAAAATATCCACGGTATCCTTGTAGACTCTATATACTTCCTCCATTATGTTTTAAATGAAATATTGGGTGAAATGACACTATTTATTGATCAATTTTAACTCCAATTTATCACCATTATATAAAGAAAAACATAGTAAAGTAGGATCTTGTTAGATTCGTCTCGATGCATACTATCAAATTATAACTTTTTTATATTTTTTATGCGTGCACAACTAAAGATATTAATGATTAAAGAAGCGTGTTGGGTTGCGTGAAAAAGCAAACGTTTCATTTAAAACTGAACAGAGGAAGTATTAAAAATCAATGTACATCGACTCGTACCTTACCCCGACGGTCTACCTTTCTTAAGGCCTCAAACTACTTTTTAAAGAGCATATGAAAGCCGAGGACTCCCGGTTGATCTTCTTCCGACCACCGTCTCCATGATCCTCTATCGTTATCTGTTCATTGATAAATACCCTTGGAGGATTATTGTATACATTCTAATCTCATAGTAGGTTTGAAACAAGTTTAATTAGTTTAATTGTTTTAAAGCAGTGGCAAATCCATAAGTTTTAATCACATCCATTACCAAATGAAATACGTTCACTTGGTGGGGGATTCCACCTCATGACCTCAAGGACAAAGGGTACGAATCCCACCAGGCGAGGGGCATTTGGAGGAGGATTATCTCATAATTTTCTCCTCATTCCAAATACATGGGCCTCTGAGTAGTACCCTGTGCGAGAGCAGCCAAAAAGTTATTCATCTTAACCATAAAAAAGATTATCGCGTATAATCCAACTATATTCATTCTTAGTTAGTGTTACATCGTAGTCATAGTATAATCTATTACTGTCACAAAATTATAGTAATACTCCCTATAATAGTCCTAAGTCCCAAAGGTCAGTAACTCACAAAATTAAATCAAGTAACACAAACTGTTAACATCAAAGGCTCAAAACTTATGGAGATATACTTAATTAGCACAAAATTAAAATCGTAATCCACTTTATTTTTACAGTTCACTAAATGCTATATCATAAAGAATGAAAACTAAGAACCTTAATCTAAATTGAATACAGCTCAACTATTCAAATTAAACTCACAACTCAAATCATATGTATCAGTAATCTCAATTGAATACAGAAAATATGTTGATGCAGTGCTCTCTCAATATGGGCCAAATACATCTGTGATCTGCCCCAGTATTGAAGACTGAAGTGCAAGGAAGCAATTATAGAGTACTTATAAACTTACAACAAAAATCACCTTATTTTGTTGGCATGGATTAGGGTTAGGTGCAAGTTGAGTTTATTTTGATATTTTCTTGAGAGAAGGACCACCTAAACATATTCTTTACCATTCCTGAAAACGAAAATTGAAATAGTTCTGCAATAATTATCACGTTTGTCAATACACAACTCTGACTATTAATATATTTGATTATTAATTAATAAAATCTGTAAAAAAAAAATTGATATTTTAAAAATATGAACAAATATTATTAGAATAGGCGGTTTACTTTTAACATATTTAAAGCCTACATTTTTCTAACAAACCCATTTAATCTCACAATAATTTTCCTTTTTCCTTTCAAAAGAATAATAATCAACCTTACCTTTCAAAGCTAGTAAAGCCTACTCCCCTCTGTTCCACAAAATATTCCTATTTTCACTTTTTACGTTTGTCAATGCAGATTTTGTATGATTAACATCTTTAATCACATATTAGAAAAAATTAGAAAAATTTGATAATGGTAATACTTTTGATACGTTTAATAAAAGCAATACTTATTTTGCATATTAATTTTTTTTCATTTTTATATTATAAAATGCAGAATACATGGAAGACAAAAGCACATCAGTAAACGTTGGAAAAGGTGGGGTCCATGTCATAACTGGTGGAGCCAAGCAAGGAGGTGGAGGGACCAATGTACAAGTTGGGCCTCACAAAGGGGTCAATGTAAACACAGGGAAGCCCAATGGAGGCCACACAAATGTCAATGTTGGCCCAAAAAGTGGTGTTGGAGTACACACAGGGAAGCCCGGAGGAGGGCACACCGATGTTAATGTCGGCCCAAAAGGTGGAGTAGGAGTATTTACTGGGAAACCAGGAAAAGGAGGAGCCCATGTGGGAGTTGGGAAAGGAGGAGTTATAGTTAGAGCAGGGCCCAAAAAGAAGCCTGTCTATGTTGCAGTACATCCTGGCCCAAATCCTTTCGCCTATAATTATGCAGCTTCTGAGGCCCAACTTCATGATGATCCAACTCGTGCTTTATTTTTCTTAGAGAAGGACATGAAAACTGGAAACTCGATGAACTTGCACTTCACTTCAACCATAAATGCAGCCACATTTCTACCAAGAGAGGTTGCAAAATCGCTAGATTTTTCTTCCAATAAGATCTCAGCGATTTTGAAAGAGTTTTCGATTCAGCCGAATTCCCAAGAAGCTAAGATGGTTGAGGAAACAATCAAAGAATGTGAGGCTAAAGGCACCCAAGGCGAGCAAAAGCATTGTGCAACTTCTCTAGAATCCATGATTGATTACGCAAAAAACTCCCTTGGGAAGAATGTTAAAGCCATGTCTACGGATGCTAAAAACATCGACGACAAGGTCCAAAAGTACACCATTACAGACGTACAAAAGGTGGACAAAGACAATAAAGTCGCGGTGTGCCATAAGCAGAAGTATGCGTATGCTGTCTTTTATTGCCACAAAGCCAAGGCAACGTCCGCATATATGGTATCTTTGATGGGTGCAGATGGATCAATGGGTAAGGCAATGGCTGTTTGTCATAAAAATACAAGTGCTTGGAACCCAAAACACTTGGCATTTCATGTTCTTAATGTGAAGCCTGGAGATGTTCCTATTTGCCACTTCTTGCCTGAGGATCACATCGTATGGGTTTCCAATTAGAATTATGTTATCAGATAGTCGTTTTATGTTCTTTATGTGGTTTAAAGAGTCTTAAATCTTAATACGCGTGTTGCTCTCTCTTGTGTTTGTTTTGTTTTTATTTTGCCTGTACTATAAGTATCTTACATGCATGTTTATAATGTATGGTTGAGAATCAGTTGTTATAAGAAATACATATATCATAGTCATATCATTGTCATTATATGGAGAATTTGTTAAAAAAGTACTTCATCCGCTTCAAAATTAATGCACTCGCTTGCATTTTTAGAGTCAAATTTTACAAACTTTGATAACGAATTTCCATTAGTATATAAATAATAACATGGTCATGTAAGATCTTGCTAGATTCATGTCAATGTGTAGTTTCAAAATATAATTTTTTGATAATTTTTGTTAATATGTAATTAAATATATTCATGGTCAAAGTTGTGAATTGGACACCGTGTGAAGACTCAAGTGTTGCATTCTTTGTAAAGGGGTGAATCTATACTAATATATTAAAAGCGCGTGCATAAACAAGAAACGGTGCCACGTGGCGCTCTCCCTAAGGGAGTTTTACTCCATGCAATCCACAACAATAAAAAATTTAGAAATTACATAGGATAGGGTTTGATCTCGAACCTCCAGGGACATATACTAAAGTCCTTTAACCACTGTAACCAAATAACATTTAGTGTTATCATCTTAAATTATAAGTATTAATAAATGGAAATTTTCCTTACCCGGGCAGAATGGCCTAATAACTAGTTATCTTATGAAAACTTGTTTTTATGAAGTACTTGATAAAATAGAATGAGGTAAAAAAGTACCTTTTAAAGGGAAAAAAAAAAGTACCTTTCGTTTTCCCTCTTTTTTCTCTTCATTTTCTCCGAAATTTGCCAAGCAACCATACCCTCATACTAATTTTGAATCGATAATGAAGATTTTGGGTGAAAATAAAGGGAAACAATAGAGAAAAAAGTGAAAAAAAGAAAATAAAGGGAAAAAATAGAGAAAAAAGCGAAAAAAAGTCAACATCGTAAAAGTAGGTCAATGGTCAAAATCCAGCCAAAGGTATCTTCTTACAATGGTTTGGCTTTAAATGGTAGTTTCTGACAAAATAATTTTTTTTTTTTTTAACAATGTAGCTCTTCACAGAAATAAAATGTTTATAAGATACTGTAGTAATGTTGTTGATGACATGGATTCTGTAAAATGGTAATTTGAATATCAATGCAAGCGACAATTAAGTACACTAGCCAACTTGAAATTTTTCGGATGTGTTGTGCTTCTTCAGTTCAACTATATATGTAGATGTTAATTTGTACAAATTCTTACACATGCTCACACGCTCCAAGTGCAAGCACACGACACAGACTCGCTCACAATCACATACACATGGTTTATGATGATAAATTTTCTGAATTACTACCTCCGTTTCTAAATAATATATACACTTGGTATTATTTATAAGTTTCAATTTAATTATCATTTGTGATTTTTGGATAAGGAAAAATATAGTCATGTGTGATCTTGTTTGATTCGTCTCAATATGTATTTGTAGAATATCAATTTTTTATAATATTTACAAATACAAAATTAGAACTATTAGTGTTCAAACTTTTGCGTCGGCATGCATGAAAAGTAGAAGTGTAACTATTGTCTATTAATTAGAAATAAATATAATATAATAATGTTTAGGGAGCAGTATAATTTTAGTTTTGACTTGTAATAAGCTATTGAAGGAGTTTAGGCCTAAATCAAGAGTTATATTAGCATAAATCTATATACAGATATATTAAAATGTGTGGAAAACAATTACATTCCACCACATATCATCTGTAATTATATATTGACATGACATCATATAAGCTCTTGACATATATATAACATATTATTTTTATTTTTAATGACCGAAAAATATTATGCAAGAGGATTTGATACCCTAACCATCTACTTAGAATTTCATCACATTTACCAGTAAATTATATCACTTATTGCGTAAAGAAAGTCCAAATAAATAATAAATGGTTTTGCCACATCAAATGTTATAGTCTTTTGTCACTCATAAAATTGAGAAATTAAACAAGAGAATGGGTTAGAGACCCATCCTGCTTTTGATGGCTAGGTGGTGATCCTGGTGAACCTCCTTTTTAGAAACTTTCTTACATTCGAAGAAAGGTAACGAGAAAGCTAAAAACCATATTGAGTAAATAAGTTCCTTAAGGAACTTATCACCGAGGTCCAGATTTCTAAGATGAAGGACAGCTTCCTTGGAGTCAATCCATATGCTAGTAGCCCAATTGAATTTACGAGCTTCCTCTATGATGCTCCAGATGCCCAACAATTCAGCATGGAGCGGTGACTTTGCCTGCACTTTATCAGAGTGCGTGAATCGTTCCTGACTCGTGCGGGAGTAAACCCTACCAATTCCTATTGATATCCACCCCGTATGTTTATCCCTCTTTCAAGCTCCATCCACTATGAATCGAAAATCTGTTTCTTAGGCAGCTGGGCTTCCACATTGCCAATTGCCCATGAATTTCTTTCAGCATAGAAGTAAAGGATTTTGTTCTCGATCAAGTGTAACAAACTAAATGTATATTGAAAAATTATGGAGATAATATATTCAATAATATTAGGTGACCGCGATGTTTTGCTGAAGTTTTAATTGCGGTTTGTTGGGCTAAGATAATTGGGCCAACTACTAATATATATTGGGTCCTATGAGGTCACATATATTGGGTCCTATGAGGTCACACAATGTGACAACCCTTGGATGTTACCCAAATCCATTTGTGAAATGGGTTGGGCGGTTTTAAGATGGGTGGGATGAGTTGTAACTCATGAGTTTATTAGACTCATAATGTATGACATTATGAGGCAAAATAAAGCCTCATGAAACACCTCTTTGTAACCACCTTATATAATGATATGGGGGTTACAAAGGTGTTAGTAACATTACATCATTTTTAGAGAGGAAAATCTGATTTTCCTTGCTCTCCCCCCCCCCCAATTAGGCCATCATACACCTCAAAAGTAAGAGGGTTCTTCTCTCTTCCGTACTAGCATACGTGATGATCTAAGGGTTGTTCGTGGACCAACATTAGAGGAACGGCGTTTGACGTTCTAAAGGATCTCCACTAGAAGGCTTGTGGTGTAAGAGGAATTCACGCATCAAGAGGTATATTCTATACTCTTAGTAGATTCATGTTGATTTATGCAAAGATCTTGGTGTTAGATGTTTGAGTATGTGATACTTGTTTTCCGCATTAAGCATCTAAATTCCTACAAGAAGTTCTACCCATATGCAGCTTTATTAAATCCATCCTCTTAGCATCCTGGTTCTTCCCTGGACTAGACATGCATGTCGCCTCCTCCCATCCTCGCTCTTAGGATTTATAATATCTGTAATGTGCTTCCTCTATAGGGGTGATAATGAGCATAATGTGTTCGTGAACACTTCGAGCTCGGCTTGGTCAAATTCGGTCAAACCTCAGCTCGTTGTGGCTCGACTCGAGTTCGAGTTCGAGTTCGGCTCGAGACCGTAACGAGCCGAGCAGAGTTATGACAAGCTCGGCTTGAAAAGCTCATGAACATGCTCGATTACCTTTTTATATAAGATTTTTTAACTAGAATAATACAAACTTTTTGCGGTTCGCTCGCAATAATACAAACTTTGGATTATTTTTGAATAATACAAACTTCACCTAAAAAAACCGCAGCAGATCAAGTTGACCTGTGACTTGTAAAACAGGTAAAAAAAAAATTTTTAAAAAAAATTATTCTATTCTCCCTCCTCCCCCACCTTTGCCCACCCAAAAATACCCCACCTCCACCCCACCGACAAAACCACCCTCACCTCTTCCCGTACAAGGAAACCACCCTCCTAGCCCCGAAACCTCCCCACCCGAACCACTCCTCCACCAAACTCGAAGAAGACCCCCGTCACCCCTATCCCGAGTCGCACCCTGTCGCCACCACGCCACCACCGATACAACACATCGGGAACACCCCCGGCACCACCATAAACCCGCAACCGCAACCATAAACCCACAACCGTAACACAACCATAAACCCACAACCGCATCACAACCACAAACCCAAACCCTCAACCACAACCACAAACCCACAACCACATCACAATCACAAACCCAAACCCGCAACCACAACCACAAACCCAAATCCAAACCCGTATCACAACCACAAACCCAAACCCGCCGTCTTCCTCCTTATCTCGCTGCACTCTCTCGCCTCTAACCTCTCTCTCTTTCTCTCGGTCTCTTTCTTCCTCCTCTCGCCCGAAGCCACCGCGGGGCCGCCCCCACCTTGATGACCTGCCGCCGCCACGAATTAACGTCCCCTCCCCCACAGTCACCAAAGAACAATCCCATCTTTCTCCCATGAATCCCACCACCCTCTAAACATCACCACCACCGATCCGTTGTTGACTTGGTGGTCCGCTCACGCTTACCGGAACTCGGATTTAGGTCGCGTGTTTGGAGTTCCGGTGAGGAACTCAAGTCTGGTGGTGCTTTTCTAGGAAAGGGGATGGCGGTTTTCAGGGGTGGGGGAGTGCGGGGGGTTTCGGGAATAAAGGGAGAGCGAGGGCCTGGGGTTTTCGGTGGTGGAGCAAAGGCGGAGTGGATTTCCTGGTGGGTGGGTAGAGGTAGGGGCGGGAAGAGTTCAAGTGGCTGGTGGGAAAGGAGCAAGAGGGAGAAAAAGAAAAAAAGATTTTTTTTTAGTTGAGCAAAAATGAAAACCCACCCATAAAATTGAGACAAGTGTCCTGGTCAAACTGTTTATTCGGTTACATCCGATTTTGTCTTGATGCAGGAATTTTAGTGTGAAGTTTGTATTATTCAAAAATAATCCAAAGTTTGTATTATTGCGAGCGAATCGCCGAAAGTTTATATTATTCTAGTTTAAAAAATCCATTTATATATGGAAAATTATGAATGTATACATAAATATATATACTCTAGATTTTACACAATAAAAAGTTAATAATTTTATTGTTAAAGAATAAACTCAAAAAATAAAATTTTTTAAAAAAGAAATATAAACAAGACGAGTAAACTAAAGATAATAACAGGTCAAGCTTGTTCGTGAACATTTCGATAACGGTTCGGTCAACGCTCGGTCACAGCTCGGTTCGTCAAGTTTCGAGATTGGCTCGAATTCGAATAAATTTAAACAAACACAAGCCGAACTAACAAGAATTCCGGCTCAACTAGATTGATAAGTACCCCTATTTCTCTATATTCTTTTTGTTGCACTATTTACCTTTTCACATTCTCGAACACGCTTATTTGACCATCATGATATCTAATTTCATAAAATTATAAGTTAGAAATAGTTGGTATTTGAAATTATATATATGTATTTAGACGAATAGAATAATATACGACTTTACTATGCTTTTTCTTATGTAACCATGAAATAATATTATCAAAATTGGTTGATTATGTAACACCCCGACCCATACGGAGTCAAGTATATTGTCACCAATGCGCATCCAGGGCCAACAACTGTCCTCAATAACCAACACAAGTTCTTCCGGCACATTTTGTGCTCACTCATGCGCACCCTGAGAAACTTCCCAGGAGGTCACCCATCCCTGGACTACTCCTGCCCAAAGCACGCTTAATCGTGGAAGAACTAAGGAAATGAGCTCCCTAAAAGAAAGATGCATCATGTTGGAATGAGTGGCGCTAAATCCCTTTTAAAGAATCATGGGGGTATTATGCATTAACAATGGTTAAATGTCAAATGGTGCAAAAAAATAAAAGAGAAAGTATAGATAAAAGAATAAGTATGAGAAATCAGGATGATCGATCATATACTAATTAGTGAAATGTACGTATCTAATTTGGTAAAATTGGTTATTTATTATGACAAAGTTTTTGAGAATGAGTGAGAAAGTTGATGATAGAGAGTAAGTAGTGACATTTGTACTTAATCATTGATGGCCATGCTCAAAAGTTTCCCCTTAAAGGTTCCTTTCCATGTCCCTAAATAGTTGCCTAAAAAAATTTCACTTTTTCCTCCGATTTTATTTATGAGTGATGTGTTGTCAGTTTTTAATTGGAGATGTCATATAGAAACCATATATGTGTATTAGCTCTCCCCTTTTCTTGCTTCTATATGTTTTTCTTTCTTCACATTCATTTATTATTAGTAAACTTATTTAGTTGACAAAACATCAAATTTCTTGGTTAAGTTCACTTCTACATGATGCATTAACTCGCGATGACGCGTAAAAAATGCATTAAAAAATTGATCATCTTACTAACTTTCGAATTATAAATGCAATATCCTTCACTTTTATTCTCTTCATCCATTGAAAGACAGCTTAATTTCATTTGCTACCATCATTCATTAGGAGAATTTAATATTCAGATGGAGGTTCAAACTGTAACAAGCCTCACCTTTCTTTTTGTAAGTTCAATACACTATTTGTGTTTACTTGTTCTTGCACCTTATTATAAGTTATTATATTGGAACTCGCAACTTTAGGCGGCTTTTTCAAGATGTCTTTTAAAGTTGGGATTATTTCAAAATTAATTTAAAGTTAAATTTATTTTGGAAAAGATAGTACTATTTTTTTTTTTTTTTTTTTTTTTTTTTTTTTTTTTTTTTTTTAGGAGATTAGAGTTCATTATAACCCCTACAAGCGCTATAGCACAGTGGAAACACCAACACATCGGCTGGCAAGCGCATGCATAAAGCATGCGAAAAAACACCCCAAAGATCTTTGGGGATAAGGATCGAACGACCCTCGAGGGCCGAGGAGTCTTCTATCCACTATGAGCCTAACTCCTATCCTTGGAAAAGATAGTACTATAAATTTTCTCTTAGAATTTTCTTTCTATGTGACTGACAAAGAATTATTTTTCCTTCTCAGATTGCTGTAATTGTTGGTCAGGCAGCTCTACCACCTGAATTTTATTGGAAGAGAATGTTGCCAAATGCTGACATGCCAACGGCTGTCATGAATTCATTGCCAACGCCTGGTATTAGTTCTTTAATAGTATACATATCTTGGAAGTTTTTTTGCTTTGCCTTTCTTGATTCTTATGCACAATTGCACATTACATCATACTGTTGAAAATAATAAAACTAACGGTAAACTTAATATTGACTTAATGGAGGAGAATTACGTAGAACAAATAATAAATTCAAAGATACAATTGGGAATAAAAAAATATTAAAAGTACAACATAGAAAACGCAAAAACACAATATATGCTATGGAATAACCCAAATAAAAACAATCATATAAGGTGGTTACTTAAACAAAAGTATTATATAAGATGGTTATTTGAAAACAGTCAACTTTACAAGATGGTTAAAGTAAAAAAAATCCTAATTTGTAATTTATATGGATTTCTTTTTGTCCTTTTTCTAACTATAAATTGCTAAATGGATAGAAGACCAAACCACACCTGTAAACATCAGACAAGATGAGGACTATGGCAATGCTAGAGAAGCCCAAGAAGCAGATAGAAGAAGCCTGAAAACACATGTTCATGTTAACCCAATAGAAGGTGTTGGAGTACACTCTAGGAGGACCGGAAAAGGGCACACCGACGTCGACGTCAACGCACAAAACGGAGTTGCGGTAGACACTGCAAAAGAAGGAAAAGGAGGAGCTAAGGTAGGAGTTAATATGATGAGAGGAGTTGAAGTTAATGCGGGAACAAAACAGAAGCCAGTTTATGTACATGTACATCCTGGCATAAATCCATTCGACTATAGATACCCTCATAAAGGCCAAGTTAAAACTGATGCAGCTCGTTCTTTATTTTTCTTAGAGAAAGACATGAAACCTAGACACTTAATGAGCTTGCACTTCGCTAAAACTACTAATGCAGCAACATTTTTGCCAAGAGATGTTGCGAAATCTTTACCTTTTTCGTCTAGTAAATTATCGGCGATTCTTAAGGAGTTTTTGGTTGAAGCAAACACTGAGGAAGCTAAGATAATTGAAGAAACAATTAGAGGGTGCGAGGAGAAGGGAATCCAAGGGGAGGAAAAGTATTGCACAACTTCTTTAGAATCCTTGATTGATTACGCGAAAAACACCCTAGGGAAGAATGTTAAAGCCATGTCTACGGATGCTCGAAATGTCGACGACAAGGTCCAAAAGTACACAATTGTATCAATGCAAAAGGTGGCCGAAGATAATGAGGCCATAGTGTGCCACAAACAGAGATATGCGTATGCTGTGTTCTATTGCCATAAGAGTAAGGGCACATCTGCATATATGGTGTCCTTGATGAGTGCAAATGGATCAACGTTCAAGACAATGGCGATTTGTCATAGAGATACAAGCGCTTGGAACGCAAAACATTTGGCATTCCAAGTTCTTAATGTAAAGCCTGGAAGTGTTCCTATCTGCCACTTTTTGCCTGAGGATCACATTGTATGGGTTTCCAATTAGATTTATATTTTTAGAGTAATTTTATTTTCTTGGTGTTAGTTGAAGCCTTGAAGAGTTGTACTATTGTGTTGCAATCTTTTGTATACTTTTCATTGAACTATATATATAACACATGCCGAGATAATAATGTATGGTTCATAATCAGTTGTTATGGTAACCTGTTTCTTACATTATAATGTATTGATCTTTTGTATACTTTTCTTTGACCCATTGCAATCGATAATGACTTCCAACTTTGAGGTTGGGGTTTCAATTCCCACTAGGGGCACTTTATAGTAGGGATGCAAGTGGGGCGGGTCAAGTAGGAGACCCGCCCCATCCACGCCCCAATGGGGCGGGGATGGATCCTAGTTTGGTGGGTAGTGGGGCGGGGATGGGGATGAAAGTTATACTCGCCATGGGTAATGGGGCGGGGGTGGATTTTAAGTTGTACCCGCCCCATCCGCCCCGCTCCGCCCCATCCCCGCCCCGCTCCGCCTCATCCCCGCCCTGCTCCTCCCCATCCCCACTGACCCTACATCTTACCCACTTAAAATATTAAATTTTCAACAAATTACAAGTCTATGACACTCTTTAATAGTTTTTCTAGCTGTATATATTTTTTGTTATTAGTATTTGAAATTATATATGGTATATGAGTATTATTTAGTGAGTTTCAAATAAGGATTAAGTGGATGGTGGGGCGAGGAAGGTGGAGATTTGATGGGGATGGATACCCAAGTGGGTGATGGGGCGGGGATAATGGTTTTAATTATGTACATGGCGGGGCGGGGATGGGGATGAGTTCCGGACCCATCGTGGGGATGGGGATTGGGATGAAAAAGTGAGGTGGGGATGGGGATGAGAATGCCAAAATCCGCCCCGCCCGCCCCAGTTGCATCCCTACTTTAGAGTAGGGGTTTCTCTTATCCTTACCCCTTACTCTTAAAGTGTCTAGCTCGCTAACCCGGGCAGGGTTGACCTGTACGAGTTTCCAATTCGATGGGGCAATTGATATTTGACTGAAAAAAGGAAAAAAATGTAAGAAACTCAACTACAAATTAAATATTTTAAGTTACTAGCTCACAAAAAGCTTCAAAATTAAGGTAATATATAACAATAAATAAAAAAAGGAACTAGCTCAAAAAAATATTTCATAACAAATGTATAGTACTGCCTCTGTTTCTTTTTAATCTAGACACTTTTCTTTTTGGTATGTTTCTTTTTAATCTACACATTGTTGCTTTTCTATTCTTGATAACACGTCCCATCTACTTTCTCATTTTTTTCCACCCGTGGCATCCACTTTTTAATATTTTAACTCGCTTTATAGTAGAAGTGATCATTGGCCGGCCGGGCCATCCCCAAAAAAATTGCCCATTGGTCGGGTCGGCCGAAATTCAGCAAATATATCGTGCCCAAATCCCGCTATTTCGGGCAAAAAATAGTGGACTTTGCGGGCCAAAATAGGGACAAGTTGAAATTTATATTAAAAAGACATTTTCGGTTTGCCCAAAACCCGTCGCAGCCAAAAAAAATCGGGTCGGACCCGAAACTGGGCCAAAAAATTCAGCCCAAGCCCGGGAAAAATTCGGGTAGGCCGGGATAATTTGATCACTTCTACTTTATAGCTAATTCTCTTACTTTTCAGTTTCTCTCCAACTTTTCAATTTCTCTCTCATACTTTTGTACTTCCTCCTTGGTTCTCCCTCAAAGTGAAGTGAGTAAACTAAAAAGAAACGGGGGGAGGGAGTAGTGTTTAGTAATTAGTGTTTTTTCTGTTTCAAAATACTTGACACTAAAGAGAAATCAAAACCTCAACAACAATAAATTCCTCTGATTTCAGAGAGATTTTGTGTATTCACAATTTGTATTTCTCATTCTTTCTTTTCTGTGTTACAGCGGCTATTCTTCTATCATTCTTTGTATATATACAAGAATTACATTAAACCTAGAAAGTTATATGTATATCAGACAATATACAAAACCAGCTGTACAAAGAGACAAAATAAAGATACAAGATCAGCCTAGGATCATGTGACTAATACTAGGAGCACTGATCTTGTGAGGTACATAACATTGCATGTTGTGTGTGACTGATTGCTTGCATATTTGTACCAGTAAACAATTACCATTAGTTATAGCAAACTAATTAGTAATTAAACACTATTAATTATAGCAACTAATCACCAATCCTTCACACCCCCCTTCAAGTTGGAGCTGATAAAAGAAGAACCAACTTGAAAGAGAGGTCATTATGTTGATGTTCACTTAAGGACTTGGTCATGATATCTGCCAGTTGTAAAAGATCTCACATGGAGTGTTTTTGATGAACCCATCTTGAATCTGATCTCTCACATAGTGGCAGTCGAGTTTGAGGTGTTTAGTTCTCTCATGAAAGACAGGGTTATGAGATATGTAAATGACAGCTTTGTTGTCACATAATAGGTTGATGGGCTTTGGGGGATGAAACTCCAAGTCTTCTAATAATCCATCAATCCATACAATTTCAGCAAATGTCTGTGACATACATCTGTATTATGCTTCAGCAGAAGATTTAGAAACAGTTTTCTATTTCTTAGTTTTCCAAGAAATTAAGTTTTGTCCAAGGAAAACATAGTATCCCTGTCAAAGAGCGACCACTATAGGCACATGTGCCCCAATCCGCATCACAAAAGGCCGACATGGTCACCTCATATGTTGTTTGATAGTAGAGTCCCCAATAATTGTTCTCGCTAGGTATTTGATCACATGAATAACAGTCATCAAATGAAGCTTTCTAGGATTAGCCATGAATTGGCTTAGCTGCTGCAAAGAATAGGATATGTCCGGCCTTGTGAGATTGAGATATAGTAGCTTCCCAACAATGCTTCTGTAAAATTCAGGATCATCAAGTTTCTCTCCTTCATCTTAGAATAACTTGATTCCCTTTAGAAATGGGAATTTGCAGGGTTTGTAGTCTTTCAATCCTGCTTGTTGAATAATATCTAGAACAAATTTCCTTTGATTCAGCATAGTCCTTTTCTCATTTCTAGATACTTCAATTCCCAAAAAATATCTAATCTTCCCTAGATCTTTGCAAGTAAAAGCATTATCCAATTTCTGTTTCAAGATAGTGATTGCAGTTTGATCTTCACCAGTTATCAATAAATCATCAACATATACAAGTATGATAACTTGTTTCCCATCTTGCTTTCTGGAGAAAAGAGAATTGTCCCTCTTACTTCGTTCAAAACTCTCATTGAGAATGAACTTAGTCAATTCAAGGTTCCATTGCCTTGAAGCCTGTTTCAAACCATACAAGCTTCTCTTCAATCTGCATACCTTTCCACTCTTCTCTTCATGATGTCCTGGACGTGGCTTCATGTACATTTCTTCATCTATGTAACCATGTAGAAAGGCATTGTTGATATCTAAGTGATGAAGAGGCCACCTTTGACATGTTGCCAATCCAATGCAATTGCAGTTCTCACACTAGTGAATTTAGCAACTGGTGAGAATGTATGTTTGTAATCCTTTCCTTCTATCTGTCTATCACTGTAACACCCGACCCATCCGGGGTCGAGTATATTGTCACCAATGCACATCCAGGGACAACAACTGTCCTCAGTAACCAACACAAGTTCTTCCGGTGCATTTTGTCCTCACTCATACGCACCCTGAGAAACTTCTCAGGAGGTCACCCATCCCAAGACTACTCTCAGCCAAGCACGCTTAACTGTGGAGTAACTAAGGAATTAAGCTTCCTAAAAGAAAGATGCATCTTATTGGAATGAGTAGCATGCTAAATCCCTTTCAAGCAATCTTGAGGGGTATTACAATCACCCCTTGCATCTGGATTTCAATCTTTCCACTTCTCCAGAAGGTCTCAGCTTTACTTTATAAACCCACTTACAGTCAATGGCTCTCTTGTTTGTTGGGAGTGTTGTAATTTCACAAGTCCCATTTTCTTCCAGAGCTTCCAGTTCCTTTTGCATAGCAAGAATACACTCTTCATGCTTTGTTGCTTCCTTATAGTTCAAAGGCTCAGTCACCTTTAGAACATTATTCAAGGAAACAATGTAATCTTCTGAATAGTATTCTGAATTGTGCAAGTCTTTCATGATCATGTTCATTGCACTGTTCTCTTATGTTCCTTCCATGGATTTTGGAAGATTCACAACATAATCCTTCAGTCTCTCTAGTAGGTTTCTTGCTCTGCTAGGCCTTCCACTGTCTATCACATTTTGGGTGATAGGATTTGTAACATCAGTCCTGTTCTGTCTCCCTGTATCTCCACTTCTCTTTCATGAAGTGCTTGATTTTGATTGAGATCCAGAGCAATCTAATCAAAAAAAAATTTCATCTTCCTTGTTCATTTCTTCATCATTTGAATCATTCATGAGAGACATCCCATCTCTTATGATATTGATGTGATTCCCTCTTTCACTCTCTTTCAAGAAAGGGAATATTTCTTCTCCAAATACAACATCTCTGCTAACAAACATCTGCTTTTCTCAATGTCATATAGCTTGTATCCTCTATGACAACAAGGATATCCAATCATCACACTTCTTACACCTATTTCAGCAAACTTGTCATTGGGTTTTCTAGGTGCACTAGCATAACAAAGACTTCGTATGAGTCTTAGATGGTCATAAGTTGGTTTCTTTTTCATGAGTTTTTCATATGGTGTCTTCCAATCAATCGCTGCACTAGGAAGAAGACTAATCAAGTGTGTAGCAGTTAAAATACACTCACCCCATGAGTTGTCAGGTAAGTTAGCATGATTTTTCAAAGCTCTAGCTGTTTCAAGGAGGAATATATGCATCCTTTCCACCCTACCATTTTGTTGAGGTCTTCTGACCACACTTCTCTCATGGAAAAGTCCATTTTCTGCTAAGATTTTTCCACATTCTTGCTAAAAATTAATCTATGTTCCATTATCGGATTTCACTCTTTTAACTTTGCTTTTGAAATGATTTTCAACATGAGCTAAGAAACCAACAATGATTTCCTTTACTTGCTCTTTGTTATTGGCAAGAAGGTGGGTCCAAGTTACCCTGGAATTATCATCTACTATAGTAAGAAAGTAGATTGCACCTGTTATAGCCTTGACACTATATGGTTCCCAAACACATATTCAGCAATTGAATTACTTGGCATAAAAGGCAATCTGTGATGTTTAGCTACAGAGCAGGTATCACAAAACTAACTTTTCAAGTTTTTACAGTTGCAAAAGCCCAAATGTTTCATTTTAGATAATGAGACATGTCCTAATCTTGCATGTATTAAACCTATCTTAGAACATTCTTTCTCAAGATCCTTTCTTCTTTCTGTGTTACAACGGCTATTCTTCTATCATTCTCTATATGTATACAAGAATTACATTAAACCTAGAGAGCCATCTGTATATGCGGACAAATATACAAAACCAAATTGTACAAAGAGACAAAATAAAGATACAAGATCAACCTTGGATCATGTGACTTATACTTGGAGCACGATCTTGTGAGGTACATAACATTGCAAGCGTGTATGATCGCATGCTTGCATATTTGTACCTAGGGGTGTTCACCGATCCGGGACCCGGTCCGGGACCGCTCGGTGGACCGGAATCATTGAATTTCACGGACCCGGGGACCGGATCGGACCGGAAAATTTTGGTCCGGTCCGGGTCTGGTCCGGACCTGATTGGACTTGTGTTTTTTTTTGGGCTTCCGAATATTCATAAAAAATAAAAAAAATCTACTTGCAAGTGCTAGAAAGTTGGAACTGAAATTTTTAAAAAAGCAATACAAATATCAATGTTTTTACTTGGAGATTCAACACTCAATTCTACTATCGTTATTTACACTCTACATCAACATGAGAGAGAAAAATAATCATCTTGACCCACAAAACAAAGAAAAACGGTTTTTTCACCCGATACCCCGAGTTTTCAAAAAATTCACCTGGTACCCTCTATGTTTTCAAAATTCACCGGTACCCCTCGGTTTATGTAAATGCACCCAGATGCCCTAAATGACTAAAGGCGTTAACCGCCGTTAGTCATTAACCCTAATTTCCCTGTTTTAAACCCTAATTAACATTAATCTTAACCCTAATCCTAACCCTTACCCTAACCATAACCCTAAACCCAAAACCCTAAACCTAACCCTAACCACCCCTCCCCCACCCTCCCACCACCCCTCGCAGCCCTCCTCCACCCCGGCCCCACCCCTCCCCCACCCCCCCGCAACCTCGACACCCCTCCCCCCACCCCTCCCCCCACTCCCGCAGCCTCGCCGGCCCGCCCCGCGCCCCCCACCCCCTTCGATTTTCGCAACTTTCACCCCCACCCCCGATTTCCGCAGCCCCCTCCCCTTGAATTTTCGATCAAAGACGACACTAGTGCGAAGAAATCGAACTTTGTACATGGTCTAATCGAAGAAATCGAACTTCTCGATAGAAGAAATCGGCGGGGGAGGAAGAAATCGGCTAAGGAGGAAACCGGAGGGGTCTACGTGCGGGGGAGGGGGTATCTGTAGCAGGGGGAGGGGGTCTCGTCAGTAGCGGGTAAAGGGGTCCGCGTGGCGAGGGGAGGGGGTTGTTGTGGCGGGGATGGGAGCTACGGGGGGTGGGGGGAGGGTGGGGGGTGGGGGTTAGGGTTAGTTTTAGGAGTTAGGTTAGGGTTAGTTAGGTTTTAGGGTTTAATTAGCTTAATTAGGGTTTAATTAGGTTAAGTAGGGTTTATTTAGGGGTTAATTGGGGTTATGACTAACGGCGTTAACCGCCGTTAGTCATTAAGGGTATCTGAGTGTATTAGTTTGAAACTGAGGGGTACCTGGTGAATTTTGAAAACATGGAGGGTACCAGGTGAATTGTTTGAAAACTTGGGGGTATCAGGTGAAATAACCAAAGAAAAAACCACCAATGCAATCAAAGAGTCCCTACACTCATGGCGTGCTCGAACTGTAGATCATACAAAGTGGCTTCAACATGTCGATTCCTCTATTAGCAAAAGAAAGACTCGGGATCGTAGATCGGGTACTTTAATTTCTAACAAGATTTCGTTTTCTTCCTTCAACTACCTGAACTCCGGCGACGAGGAAATAGGCGGCGAGGTCGAGATGAGATGGAAATGACGGCGCTTTGCAAGAGGTCGAGATGAGAGTGTGGGTCGTCATTAATGGAGAATTTCCGGCGGAATTGTTAGTGATGAAGAAAACTGAAAGAGATTGGGGGAAGGGAGGGAGGTGGGAGGTGAGAGGTGAGAAGAGAGACTTAGGGTTTTTACTTTTCAATTGAGGGAATTAGGTTGTGATAAGTTTTGGGATTTGCTAAATGCTGCCATTTTTTTTCTTACTAACGCCATGTATTTTTGTACAAGTATACATGGGTTGTATACCTTTCCTCTTTCTTTTTCTTTATTTAAGCTTACATGTGTTTCTCATTTCCACACAACCCCACCATCTTCATTTCTTTATTCACTTTCATTCTCTCTCATTATTTTTGGCGTTGACCACGGTGTTTACCGGCGTTGACCAAGAAGAAAAATAAACTCCGGTTTCATGGCAAACAATGTAAGTATTTTTTTTGCCGATAAAAAGCTCATCGGGCGCCTAAATGAGGCGGTTGACCATTGACCACTGGTCGCGCCTAAATTAGGCGGCTACCAGCTGGTCAAGCGCCTAAATTAGGCGGCTTACCGAGGCCAGGAACCGCCTAATTTAGGCGCCTGACCAGCTGGTCAACTGCCTAAATTAGGCGCCTGATTAGCTGGTGAACCGCCTAATTTAGGCGCCTCACCAGCTAGTCAAACGATCTGATATTTTTCTTTTGTAAAAGCATGGTTAATATAGTTTTTATTGAAAGATTGTAGGTTTAAATTTTTAATATATGTAGTTTTAGCATGGTTAATACATCATGTAAATTTTGAATAATATGTTTACATGATATTTATTATGTTCATATGGAGTAGAAATGTAGAATATATGTAAAATTTACATGATAGAATTTACTACGTTCATATGTAGTAGGAACATGATATATTATATGAATTTTATCTACATTTTTAGCATATTAGAGTAGTTATATATAGATTTTTAGCATATTAGAGTAGTTATATATAGATTTTTAGCATATTAGAGTAGTTATAATATAGTAGACATAAATTATTTAAATAGTCAAAACTACAAGTGAATTTTATCTACATTTTTAACATATTAGATTTTTAGCATATTAGAGTAGTTATAATATAGTAGACATAAATTATTTAAATAGTGAAAACTACAAGTAAATAATATTATTTTACATATTAGAATAATTATTATACTCACCTTAAATAAAAAATGCATGAAAATATAGGCGTTATATTTTTTTCGCTAAAAAAATATTAGCAGGCGTCTTATTAGGGCGCATGTCCAAGTTATTGCCAGTTTTTTTTTTTTTTTGCAGTTTGTCTTGTATGGTCTTTAATAGGTTCCATACTCGAGCAATGATGGAGACGGGGTTAATTATCATAATAGATTTGGTTAAAGAGGCGTCTGATCATCTTAATGAAATAGCAGTTTCCATAGGCTTTGAATTGGTTATTGACTCGTATAAGAAAAATGATAATGGTCCCCGCGTTTGCTATTTGAAATGTTTTCGGGGGACGAGATACAAGGGGGATAAGGTAGACCCGAGAAAGGTGAAACGACCTAATACATCGACAAAGTATTGTGGATGTCCATTTAGGATTAACTTGGTTTTGGGGGATCAATGGCATGTGTGGATTCCCAAAAGTCAATATGGGTTTCACAACCATGCATTCATAGTATATGCGGAGGGCCACAGACGGACAAGTGGGCTCGATGATGATGCTAGGCGGATGGTTCAACAAATGAGTGATGCTGAGACGGCACCGAGAAACATTCAAGCTGCTGTAACAGAGGCATACCCACATCTTCACCAAACGATAAAGCATATATACAACGAAAGGTATTTTTACAAGATGGAAGGGCGTGAAGAGCGAACTTCAGCTGAAAATTTTATGCATCTTGCTAGGTTGAAAAACTATGTGTCATGGTCATTACGAGATGATGATGGAGTTATTACTCATGCATTCATGTCTCATCCTGGTGGTACGAACGCATTTCGTACATATCCTTGGGTTGTTGGCATCGATTTAACGTATAAGACGAATCGATACGGTATGCCTTGCATTGAGTTGGTTGGTGTGGCACCGACAAATATGAACTTCCTCATCGCCTATGCCATAGTGAAGGATGAGACTGCACAAAGTTACCGTTGGGTGTTGGAGTGCCTACGTAATCTACTTGGGCATCATGTGAGCCCCAATGTCATATTTACTGATCGTGAGTTGGGTTTAGTTAGCCCCATTCGTATAATTTTTCCAAATACTGCCCATCTTCTTTGTACATGGCAAATTAACAAAGATGTGGAGGCACGAGTTAGCACTATATGTGGGGCCAAGTCATTTGGAGAGCGTTTTCGTGCTGGTCATTGGTGGAATGTGCTAAATGGAAACACAGAGGATGAATATGAGGTTGCATTGAAAATTTTGAAGGACGCTTGGGCGTGGAAGCAACCCGTTACTACTTATGTTGAGACAACGTGGTTGAATCCCCATAAGACCAAGTTTGTGAAAGCATGGACCAACAACGTGCATCATTTTGGGAACACAACCACATGTAGAGTGAGAGTGCACATGCAGCTCTCAAATCCCGGCTCCAAACTTCCACTTGTGCCTTGGATACACTTTGGTCACGTGTGAATTTGTTCATAGATAGCCAAATGATCAAGATCGGGGATGGCTTAGAGAAATCTAGGTGCAAAATTGGTAGGCAACATATGGTACAACCTTTTTTGATGTGGTTGGCCATGTCTCACATTACTGCTTGAATTTGCTGAAGTTGGAAAACACTAAACGCCTAAAATTAGGAGATGGGGTGATTGATTACTGTGGTTGTCAGCTTTTGTCTACTTTTGCTATCCCATGCACATGTGCGATACATTTCGCTATTAACGAATAAGGAGGCTTGTATCTTGACCATATTCATCCTTTCTTCAAGACTTTGGTCATGGGAGATGGTGTAAGTGCAACAAATTATGTTAGTAAGTGTGATCGGGATGTTGAATACCTTCGGGGATTACTTGCCGAACTTTTCGAGTGCGATCCGACAATTAGGAGAGGTATAGTCCACCTTATTCGTCGCCAGTTACACCCGTAAGATGAGGGAGTTCGGGAGCCTCATGTAGTTACTACCGGGGAGAGGTAGACCTCCCCGGCTCATCACCTACTAGACGTGACCCAAGCTAGTTCGAACATGTGCGGCGCCGGTTTCGGGATAAATCACGGTCTATTAGTTTTACTCGTACAACTACGACGACTCGATCTACTAGAGATGGAGGTACATATATTTACTTTTTAAGTTATGTGAAGATTTATTTGCTATGTTATTTACCATTTCTAGTGTAAAGTTCCTAGCTAACTCTTATTTATATAACGGATTCTATTACACCCCTGAATTTCGAGTTACTATCTAAGTTAAATGATATTAAAATTCTACAGAAAAATCGGCAGAGCTCCGTCTGAAATATGGACTGCCTAAAATTTAATTTAGGACTCGCGTCCAATTATAAACCTCCTTCAATAAAACCAAGACTCCAAATTCTCAATAATCCTTATCCGGCTCAAAAGGATCCACATCCAAGCATAATTACTCGAAACTCCAAAAGTGTTATTCCACGCTTATTGCAAGAATAACCGTTAAGGATAAGCTACGTAGACTGAATCTAAGTCAAAGCAAAACTTAACCAAACTATTACAGTCCAGTCAAGTAAAGGTTTAGGTGAATTAATATTACAACCTTAAGTCCCAAAATGATAATACATATACATAAATAGTGCAGCGGATAAAGAACTGCTATAACTTTAACTAGCAAAAGTTGGTGGAACGTTGCTCTCAGCCCACACCCCACACCCAACATGTAAGATCTTCATGTACCTGCACATATCGGGCATGTAGTATCAGCCAAACTGGCTGAGCAAGATTCATACAATAAAGCCAAACATATATGCAGGTAGGATAATAATATATCCTACAAATCATCTTCTTTTGAATCAAAATAATAAGTAGCAAGCTTTGTAAAACCTTTTTCTTGTATTCCTTTCTAAATCAAATCTTTTCTTTATTTTCCATAAAACAAATCCTTTATGTCCTTTACCCTCACAAAGAGGGAATTATAAAATCTATGGAATGGAACAAACTTTCCTTGCCTTTGGGCTAGCTAGGCCCTCCGGATAACTTATAGACGAAGACCCCTAGTGTGCACACCCCACAAACGGCCAAACCGTAGCAGAAGATCTAAGTCTGAGGTACTGATCAACGTACCCCCCAACTATTCTGAAATGTCGAGACCATCCCGACAAGGTTCCAATTCCTTGAGATGCCACAAAGGCAATCCCAACCATTTCAAAAACATAAAACTATGCATAAATCTCTTTCTGTAACTATTCTATAATTCAAGGTTTGAAAACAAACTGTTTGTATTAGGAGGAACATCCTCCTATTCAAACCAATCTCAACTCAAGAGAGATGCATACCTTAATAATCTTTTCTCGTAACAATGAAAGTTATCTTTTGTAGACTTTTCTCATAACTATTAAAGATTTGAGTAAAGAATCTTACCTCTTACGAATCACATCAAAACAACCATCTCCAAAACGACTCTTTAGTGAACTCGAAAGCTACATAATAACATATATGTATTCAATAAATAATAATAGACTTGGCTAACTAGTAATGAGCTTTAACTAACTCTAGTTTTATAAAATATGAGCCTCTTACTTCAAATGACATAACTAACTAATACTGACAATACTAAAATCTCTCTTAGTTTATATAAAACCAACACTTAAGTTTCATAATATATATTTAGGTACTCCAAAATCCATTAGGAAACATTCACATGAAAACATTCAAACTTAAACCACTCGAAACTAATATACAATTTATTAATTTCAGCAGAAACTTAAAATAGGAATAACTTCCTCATTCGGACTCCAAATCAAGCGTTTCTTGAGCCTATCTTGAGTAAAATTTCGATACGAACAACTTTTGTGAAATAGTATTTTTGTTAAAAATGCCCAGAAACTGCTTAAAACTGTGTTTTACGAAACTGACAGTAATTTATACGAATTACACTACAAATTTCTTTGAACAAGAAGTTTACTTAACAATCCATTAATCTAAACTAGCTACTAAACACCTAAATAAACATTATATTCATTCAATTACACACCCAAATAATTAAAATCAAAACCCCCAATTTAATTTATCTCAAGAACCCTAAACTAACAAAACCCCAATTCGAAATTAAACTAAAACTGGAATTAAAACATGATAAAGAAGCTTACTTGATTAGGGGAAGTAATGAGAGCAAAAATTACACTATAAGAGAACCCGAAAATCTCCACTTTGATCCGATTTATGACCCGAAAACCGCAAGTATAAAATTCAATTCTCTCTCTTCAAAATACCCACAAAAACTGAGAAAATATTGAATAAAGATGAACAAAATTGAAGTGATGATGGTTGATAGAGAAATTAGTAGTTTTAATGGAGTTGAAGGTTGGAGAAAAAGAAAGAAAGGAAGATGGAGTATAGAGGGAAAATAACGTGGGTTTTGGTTTGGGAAATAGAAACTAGGAAGCAGTAAGTAACACTAACACTCTCTCCTTTTCTTTTACTTTCCTTTCTTTCTTTTTTTTTCTCTCTCTCTTTATAATACTAATATAATTATAGTTAGGTACTTAACCTAGGGAATTTAGGAATTAGCTTTTGACCCCTTTTAAGGTAAAGTCATTTAGTGAGAAGTAAAGTATATTTAATAAAAGAATATTTTAGTTTATTTTTAGAAACTATAATAATATAAATAATTACTAAACAGTATAAAAATACGGGTTGTTACAATCTACCCCCCTTAAAATAAGTTTCGTCCCGAAACTTAAAGTTTTACTCAAATGATCAAACTTATACTCTTGTTTTTTAAAACAGCTCATTAACTCTATAAGTTAGCCAACTACTATCACTCTGGATAACATCTCCAACAACCAAATCATTTCGGAAAACATCTCCGGCAGCTAATTCACTTTCTCATAGATCAAGTCAATTGATCACCTTTATAACCAAACAATCACTCCAACTAATATATTCATACCATAATAAGGAGAACCAACACCTCATAGATCAATTCATTTGATCACCCTTGTAGACATACAACCATTTCAACTAAAAATGTTCACACTATAAGAAGTAAAACATGCAACATATTACAAGGTTTACCATAAAACTTTACCACAAAATTTCTAATCATACACGAATTATGTATACTTTAGACATTAAGGTATACATCACATATGAAATCATAACAACTCTTAGCACCATTATGTATACTTTCGACATTAAGGTATACATCACATATGAAATCATAACAACTTTTAGCACCAAACACCCAATTGGCACAAACACCCAATTGGCACGAAATCTACTCCCCTAAAAAGGAAGTTACGCCCTCGTAACTAACATTAACATGCACAAGAGATGGGAACACATAAAACACATGACATCCTTGGTCTTACGAGTAGTTCCTCAGTGTTATGATTTGACCACAAAACCTTTACTATCAATTTCTCAATCCTACGGGTCTTACAGATCTATTGGTATAGAGTCTCAACTAGAACTCCAACTATCACTATGTGAAGAGTTACTAATACGATGTCGTAACTAGGAAACATTGAATATGTTACGAACACAATCAACTATCCTTTCAAGGATCGCATATGGACCGATAAACTTGGGAATCAACTCCCTTACCGCCACACTCATTGGACTATGTCGTAGAATGTGGAATTGAATTCATAACTACACTATGGTTCACAAGCGTTTTAAATAATAACCTAGGATTTTCTCGAAAATCCGGCGGAGTTTCCTTTGTAAAGTGGACAACTCGAAATGAGAAAAGGTGTTCTAAACCTGTTATAATCACAATACATAAAAGCATTTCCAAATCTAGTACTCAACGCTTTCGCGGAGCAACAACTAACCCGAACCGAGAGTGTTATCTCTCTTCTAAAAATAGAAGTAAAGACTCATACCATATGAACTCCCCATTACATGGTTGGGCATACTCGCCTAAAAACGTAAAACAATTTACAACTCGACGTTTAGAACTTCATCTTCAAGTTATTATAACACTCACAATCACCGGGGCCTACCACAAATGGCAAAACAAAATACTTTAACGGTCGCATCAACATTGCGTTGCGTCCTAACCCATAAACATTCATAGCACGTGTTTTGGAGTTTATGACTATCACGTGATCAATTACACCACGAAAATCACATCAAAGCACACTAAGCATTTACATCCAAAGAGTGCTTAAATAGCCTTACGCGTGAATATGGGCACAACCAATTTTTTTTTTTCAAAACGATTCTTTATTGGAAATCCAACAATAAATAACCCTTTTATAGAACTCTCGTTTTGCGAAACTTTGCTCAATCATTCTTACTGTCACAAATGATCTCTTAGACACGAAGTAACAATGTGCTAAGCTCTATCGCTCCGAAATAATTTCTTGACGAGGATCCAATCAATCCAAATAATAAAGCATATATTCCACTACTAGGCTTGAAACCCTCGACAATGGGGTCTAACATAACCCTAACAACAAAGGTGGAGTTTATACCCGGGATTAGTTTGACTCATAGTCCCGACAAGTGGGAGGCGTGGAGACTTGAAATCTCCACCATGGGACTGGTCATCCAACCATTCACTTTACTTGGGTCGAAATCCAGACAAGTTTTAAGGACATAACACGATTTCAAATATTCCTTACTAAACACCAAGTCTCCTATTACTTGGTAATACTCAAAACACATCATAGAACGGTAGAAAGCTCCATTTAGAGACCTTCGAGGCTCACAATCCGTGGGAGACTTGCCCTCTTTCAAAACTTTTTAAAAAACGTGTTCTTAACTTTTCCAAAATTCACTCAAATCGTTGTAGAAAAAAAACCATTTCTAGATCGATTCGAGAATGAATCCACAATCTCAATTGAAACATATCTAAATCACTTTCACACGCTACACAAACAAATTGAACAATCTCGCATAGCCTTTGGTAGGATAACTTACTCGTTGACTAAACAGAGCCAAGTCGAACTACTAAGGTACCACAGTAACGATATGCTCTATTTACACGAAACTAAAGCTTACTTTATACAAAATCCCTTTTTAGAACCATGACTCAAAACTAACACACATTCATAACACACCATAATCCGTTCACACACTATAGTTTCACGAAATAAAAGCTCAAGTCAAGTACAGATATATGAATCACATAAACTAACGACTCCATCAACAATAATAGTGGTATTACCCTTGCACACCGATACTCAACATTCCAAGCATAGCCATCAAGAGTTAACTTAAACTCAATTCTCAAGGTTCATGAAATAGATATGATCCAGTATACTTCCTTAGTTTCTATTAAATTCATTAGTTTCAACTCAAACGACTAGTCATAGACCTTCGAATGATAAACTTAACCCTTACTCACTTAAAACTTAATCAAATTAATCAATTACACACTTGGACCACTATAACTTAGTATCATTCTTCGGACACTTAAGTAATTTGAGTTTGGCGCACATTAAACCATTCCTAATGGCATCTAGGTCATTAACGACGATTTGTTCAACTTTAAGTGGGCGTCTAACGCTCCAGGACGACACAAAGGAGAGCTTGTTATAAATTATAACCAAGCTACCTCGAGGTTCTTAACCAATTAACATGGTACAACTATAACTCCACAACTGCAGTCATTTCATTACACAAGTGCAAGAAACTGTGGAACTTGTAGCTTGTCATTTAAGATTAATGACTACCAATCAAGAACTTTGCAATGACTTTAAACCAAAGAGTTAGATTACTTCAACTTGTACTCCTAACATTAGACTCAATGAGAAGAGACTCTCTTCATTAAACCAATGTACATTAGACTCGCTAACCATTTTAGTGTTATTAGACTTTGATCACCACTAAACAAATCACACAACGGGGATCTACGCATCCCACCATCGACATGACTCGAGTTGACATTATGCATTACATATGTCACCACTCCACAACCTTACTAGGTACTTGATAGTTACTAGTTGTTCTATAATGGTCTCACCGATTCCTTGGCACAGAAAAATAAACAGTAATACTTTACCAGGGTCAAACGGTTGACCCTTATCATGTTATGAGCTGACTTTGACTAGTCACAAGTTTGCTACGAGAAACCAACCCACTTGGACTAATTCCTTTTTCCTTTAGCTATACACTATGAATACTCCATGAAAGTCAATAGAACACGTCAACTTACAGTAGATAGTCATCTCATGACTTGCTAAACTACTTTAAACTCACGTAAACAAGGTCTACAGGCATGACCAAAAGAGCTAATAATTTGAGTTTCAACTCTTGTTATAGCCTCAACGTACAATCATACACTAACAAGTCAATTCATAGCACTTAATCAACAAGACTAGCATATCCAAGACATAACCAAACCATTCCCTGTAATGTTTTCAATTAATTCATACCAACTACAATTCGTGCATGCCAACACTCAACTCAATCAGTTTGCAATTCAAGAATCAAGTAGTTAATCACTAAACATTCTCAAGGCCAAAAGATGGACAAAGTACAGGAGATGAGTGGGTCTAACACAACAATACACACAAGAGCAAAAAATAAATAAAAAAAATAAAAAAAATAAATGAAAATAAAAGGAGTGCCACTTTAAATGGAATAAGGCTCACCGTTATCCACTATAATAGTTCGTCCTAATGCGAACATAAAAATCGACGAGCTAGATACTTAAATGAAATAAGTGACGATAGAGATTAATATCAAGACAGAATGTCACCTTAGAGTTCCCGAAAACAAATGAAACTAAATTTCGCATTAGGTGACTCAAACTTGAACTTATAGCACACTCTCGGCTATGCACCAACTTAAAATCACAACCAAACAAGGATATACTTGAAATGATTTACCTTTACTAGTCAATCATTCCAAACATGAAAGAAAGCACAACTAAACTTGAATCAAACATAGAACTCAACTAGTTCCACACTTACCAAACTCGTTGACGTTATCAAGTCAAACTTCCACATAAGAGGGATCCACAACAACTACCATGGACAACAACCACATGTAATATTTTACTTCCCATATCTCAATCTTACCTCGGCTTTTCAAATTTTAATACTTTCATTTATTTAGTCTTACTTAAGGTTACAACCTCAAGGTTACAACTCTAGGCACAACCTACTAGACCACAAAAATCTACCTCAAGGTAGGGATGGATCCAACTTCCAATCAAAACAATGATTAAAACTTTCGTACATTATTCTTCATCATTAACACGCACCCCGCCGCTGGTGGTCTTAATGGTGATGAACAATCCACGTAGGGAGAGGTATTTTCTCCTAAAAACATATTTTCAAAATAAACAAAGGAATTTGGAGATACCAATAGGTACTAAATCGATGGTCACAACTCTAGGTCTCAATCCTAGGCCACAACTCAAGGACAACCTCTAGGGCAAACCTAAGACCCTACACCTTGGCTCTAAAAGCGGTGGCTCATCCTCTGAGACCATTTTAAGCTCAACTCTAGGCTCTAGCCATAAACTCGAACCGTTGGCTCTGATACCAACTATAACACCCCTAAATTTCGAGTTACTATCTAAGTTAAATGATATTAAAATTCTACAGAAAAATCGGCAGAGCTCCGTCTGAAATATGGACTGCCTAAAATTTAATTTAGGACTCGCGTCCAATTATAAACCTCCTTCAATAAAACCAGCACTCCAAATTCTCAATAATCCTTATCCAGCTCAAAAGGATCCACATCCAAGCATAATTACTCGAAATTCCAAAAGTGTTATTCCACAGTTATTGCGAGAATAACCGTTAAGGATAAGCTACGTAGACTGAATCTAAGTCAAAGCAAAACTTAACCAAACTATTACAGTCCAGTCAAGTAAAGGTTTAGGTGAATTAATATTACAACCTTAAGTCCCAAAATGATAATACGTATACATAAATAGTGCAGCGGACAAAGAACTGCTATAACTTTAACTAGCAAAAGTTGGTGGAACGTTGCTCTCAGCCCACACCCCACGCCCAACATGTAAGATCTTCATGTACCTGCGCATATCGGGCATGTAGTATCAGCCAAACTGGCTGAGCAAGATTCATACAATAAAGCCAAACATATATGCAGGTAGGATAATAATATGTCCTACAAATCATCTTCTTTTGAATCAAAATAATAAGTAGCAAGCTTTATAAAATCTTTTTCTTGTATTCCTTTCTAAATCAAATCTTTTCTTTATTTTGCTTAAAACAAATCCTTTATTTCCTTTACCCTCACAAAGAGGGAGTTATAAAATCTATGGAATGGAACAAACTTTCCTTGCCTTTGGGCTAGCTAGGCCCTCCAGATAACTTATAGACGAAGACCCCTAGTGTGCACACCCCACAAACGGCCAAACCGTAGCAGAAGATCTAAGTCCGAGGTACTGATCAACGTACCCCCCAACTATTCTGAAATGTCGAGACCATCTCGACAAGGTTCCAATTCCTTGAGACGCCACAAAGGCAATCCCAATCGTTTCAAAAACATAAAACTATCCATAAATCTCTTTCTGTAACTATTCTATAATTCAAGGTTTGAAAACAAACTGTTTGTATTAGGAGGAACATCCTCCTATTCAAACCAATCTCAACTCAAGAGAGATGCATACCTTTATAATCTTTTCTCGTAACAATGAAAGTTATCTTTTGTAGACTTTTCTCATAACTATTAAAGATTTGAGTAAAGAATCTTACCTCTTACGAATCACATCAAAACAACCATCTCCAAAACGACTCTTTAGTGAACTCGAAAGCTACATAATAACATATATGTATTCAATAAATAATAATAGACTTGGCTAACTAGTAATGAGCTTTAACTAACTCTAGTTTTATAAAATATGAGCCTCTTACTTCAAATGACATAACTAACTAATACTGACAAGACTAAAATCTCTCTTAGTTTATATAAAACCAACACTTAAGTTTCATAATATATATTTAGGTACTCCAAAATCCATTAGGAAACATTCACATGAAAACATTCAAACTTAAACCACTCGAAACTAATATACAATTTATTAATTTCAGCAGAAACTTAAAATGGGAATAACTTCCTCATTCGGACTCCAAATCAAGCGTTTCTTGAGCCTATCTTGAGTAAAATTTCGATACGAACAACTTTTGTGAAATAGTATTTTTGCTAAAAATTCCCAGAAACTGCTTAAAATCGCGTTTTACGAAACTGATAGTAATTAGGGATGGCAATTACCCATGGGTGAGTGGATTATCCATCCACCCGCGCCGAATAAATGGGTGAAAACCCGCGGTGGAGCGGATGACTGGCGGGTGATGGATGGATCGGGTGATGGATCGGGTCGGATGTGGATGACTTTTTTTTGACCCATCACCCGATCCATCACCCGCTCCATCCATCCACCCGTTTATATATATATATACATATACATATACATATATATACATATACATATACATATATATACATATACATATATATATGTATATATATATATACGGTTTTTTCACCAGGTACCCCTGAGGTTTCACGAAATGCACCAGGTACCCTCTTTGTTTTAAAAATGCACCAAATACCCCTAAGGTTTGCATTAAATGCACCAAATGCCATTAATGACTAACGGTGTTAAGTTTCCTTTAGTCATTAGGGTTAACTAACCCCTCAACTCCCTCTAACCCTAATTAAACCCTAATTAGCCCTAAACCCTAACTTCTAACCCTACCCTAACACTAACCCCCACCCATCCAAGTCACCCACCCACCCAAACTACCCCATTACATCACCCCTCCGCCCTCCCCCAACCCACGCATCCCACCCCTTAGCACCCCCCACCCCGCAGCCCCTCCCCCCACCCAACCAACCGGTCACCCACCCACCTAACTACCCCACCACAGCCCCCTCTACCCCTCCCCGTAGCCGCCCTCCCCCCCCCCCCGCAACCCCCTCGCCCACCCACGCAGCCCCCCTCCCCCCACCCTCGCACCCCCTTGCCCCCCCCCTGCGCCCCCCTTGCCCACCCACGCAGCCCCTCTCCCCCCCATCCTCGCGAGAACCCCCTATTTGCCCTCCCCCCCCCTGCAGCCCCCTTGCCCACCCACGCAGCCCCCCCTTCCCCCACCCTCGCGAGAACCCCCTCTTTGCCCTCCCCCGCAAAGACCGACGCCAACGAAATCCACTACTACAACCATTGATCCAACCTAGATCCACCGTGAAACCCAAATCAATTTCCAATATCTCACTCACCCACCAACACTAGCACCACCACCAAATAACACCAAATAACCCCAAATCAACCATAAAAAAAATGAGGTCGTGAAGGAGATCAAAAAGAGAGAGAAGTGTGGTGTGTGATTGAGGTTCCCAAAATGATGGTGAGAGATTGAGGACAAGAGAAAAAAGGGTGGTGAATCGGTGAAGGAGATCGAGGAGAGAGAAAGAAGGGTGGTGACTCGAGTGTAGAGAAAAAGATCGGCGAATTCAAGGGTGGTGGTGAAGGAGGTCACGAAGGAGATTGCGGTGGTGGCGGCGGTGTTGGTCGACTTCAGCGAGATCTGGTCTTGGGGGATGGTTTTGATCTTCGGTGGGTACGGTGGTCTTCGGTGTGACTGGAGTTTGTCGTCGACATCTGGGTATGGTGGTCTTCGGTGGTATGGTGGTGTTTGACTTCGTGGTGGTACGATGGCAGTGGTGGAAGTATTGGTGGTTGGTGGTGGGTGTTAGAGAGAGATGGTGGTGTTAGTGAGAGAGATGGTGGTGTTAGTGAGAGATATGGAAGGGAGGGGATTTTAGGGGGTGGCAGGGGATAGGATGGAGGGGAAGGGGAGGAGAAGAGAGGAGGGAGGAGAGAGAAAGAGAAGGAAGAAGACAACTTAGGGCAATTGTGTAAATAAGCACTAACGGCAGTCTAACGCCGTTCATCATTAATGGCATTTGGTGCATTTAATGCAAACCTTAGGGGTATTTGGTGCATTTTCAAAACAACGAGGGTACCTGGTGCATTTCGTGAAACCTCAGGGGTACCTAGTGAAAAAACCGATATATATATATATAATATAATAAAAAAATTGTTTTAAAATTTTTACTGCCACTTACCATTTAATGTAATAAAAAAAACTTATACAGTTGGCAGTTGATTAAGTTTTCAATATTAATTTTTTTAAAAAATTGTTAAATCTACCCGCTTCCCACCCGCTCCACCCGCCCCACCCGCGGATGATGGGTGGAGCGGATATGGATGGAATTTTTCGCGGGTGATGGATGGTGTGGATGGAGTTTTGGGTCGCGGGTGATGGGGCGGATGATGCTCCACCCGATCCACCTCCGATCCATTGCCATCCCTAATAGTAATTTATACGAATTACACTACAAATTTCTTTGAACGACAAGTTTACTTAACAATCCATTAATCTAAACTAGCTACTAAACACCTAAATAAACATTATATTCATTCAATTACACACCCAAACAATTAAAATCAAAACCCCCAATTTAATTTATCTCAAGAACCCTAAACTAACAAAACCCCAATTCGAAATTAAACTAAAACTGAAATTAAAACATGATAAAGAAGCTTACTTGATTAGGGGAAGTAATGAGTGCAAAAATTACACTATAAGAGAACCCGAAAATCTCCACTTTGATCCGATTTATGACCCGAAAACCGCAAGTATAAAATTCAATTCTCTCTCTTCGAAATACCCACAAAAACTGAGAAAATATTGAATAAAGATGAACAAAATTGAAGTGATGATGGTTGATAGAGAAATTAGTAGTTTTAAACTTTTAATGGAGTTGAAGGTTGAAGAAAAAGAAAGAAAGGAAGATGGAGTATAGAGGGAAAATAACGTGGGTTTTGGTTTGGGAAATAGAAACTAGGAAGCAGTTGTAACACTAACACTCTCTCCTTTTCTTTTACTTTCCTTTCTTTTTTTTTTGTCTCTCTCTCTTCATAATACTAATATAATTATAGTTAGGTACTTAACCTATGGAATTTAGGAATTAGCTTTTGACCCCTTTTAAGGTAAAGTCATTTAGTGAGAAGTAAAGTATATTTAATAAAAGAATATTTTAGTTTAGTTTTAGAAACTATAATAATATAAATAATTACTAAACAGTATAAAAATACGGGGTGTTACAGATTCAAGTGCAACAGATACATTTGCAGCGGAGATATTTGAAACGCAACCAGGACCTTTTCCTTACAAGGAGAACATACCCAATGCCATCCTTCCATTTATAGTCTCATGGAACGACGTCATAGGTGATGGGAACTGCGGATTTAGGTGTGTAGCTGATGCTTTCAATGGCGGGCAAGATCGTTGGCCACACGCTCGTCAACACCTTTTCAACGAGATTTCGAATCGAAACGTATATGAGGATATTTATGGAGGACGAGACTACGTGGACATGGCGAGAAACCGTATCATGCACACCCATGGTCCTTGCGGTAGTGATCATTGGTTATAGTCCGTTGCAGATTTGTATGCCATTGCTACGTTATACAACTGCGTTGTGATGTATTATACAGTGGGGCCGGGAGGTATTTTGTGGGGTTGTTGCACTGTTCTACCATTGACTGCACCAACAAATGTGGATCGACCGTGTTATGAGTTCGTTATGCTGCACCTCGGATCGCTTCATCGGCACTATATCCGCCTACACTTGGCTCCTGATTTCCCGATGCCCCCAATTGCTGTGCGGCAACCACATATCTGTGCTGAATCAGCACGACTAGCTATACCAAGCTGCCTATATAAGTACGCTAATGTAGCCGCACCCCAAGAGTACCGACTCACATCCTTCGAGAGACAAGACAAAAACGATAGTGGTAAAGGACGGACTCGGTTACCACTCTTATCAACGAATAGAGTGGCACCAAGGAGGGTTAGCATATAACCTCGATACTGGTGGGTCGTACTCCGATCGGCAGCAGAACATCTCTGTATTAAAGAATCAATGAATACACCACCACCGGACCAATGCGCCTTCAAAAAGGCGCTCCTCTCCATCCCAAATAGCTCTGCACATGAACTCTTCACGTCATCCCATGTACCAAAGTCACCTGTAATCAATCCATCTGATGAGATATGGAGAATAGAACTCACATCGTGGAGCAAGATACTCATCTCTCCGAAAGGGAGGTGGAAAGAGTTTGTATCCGGCTGCCACCTCTCGAAAAACGCACATATCAACGGCTGATCCAAATGATCAAACATAATATCAGGCAAGTGACTCAATCCAGTAGCCTGTATCATCCCCTGCAGCTCGGAACTCATACCAGCATGCCATGCCTGAAGCTTCTTGCATGTCTTCTCCCGGTTATGACACTTCAACATGGTCTTGCCGTCCTCTTCAGCCCAAATGCGTGCCGCTATGTGCCCTCCATAACTCGGTATGACACTACCATCCACCGGCCCACCTGGCCTAGCGTCACGTACTAGCCATGTAGTGTCATCCTCCGTCACCTTCTTCTTGCCCGTCCTAGTACTCCCGGAACCCTCAGCATTGCACGATGCTCCATCTGAAGAACGTGCAAACCGACCACGAGTGGTACGTGGTCTGCATCCCCTAGAAGCACGACCCTCCTCTGGGCCCGTTGATGGATGCTCCTCCCGACTATCATAATAATCACCCGCCTGTTGCTCGTTCCCCGCCATCGGATCCTCTGTCCAAGGTGGGTGAGGTATCCACGTCCCAACATTCATAATGATCGGAGGAGGCATTGCAAAGGACAAAGGAGGAATTTTCGGTACCTCCTCTCGCTTTGCGCGATGATGATGACCGAGTGCTCCTCAAAAGGTCATCTTTAGCCTTCCTCGATGAGATCGTCACTCCTCTCGATGAGGATGACGATGACCCGAATCGAGAGGCAAATATGACTTAGCTTTGCCCTTGTCTCGCCCACTCATCTTTAATTATAAGTATAAAATTTCATTAATATTAATAATGTAATAATATGAAAAATCAATTACATACACTAATTTTATGCGTTTAAAGATTTCTAATTATTTTTCTAAAGTTCATTAACTATTTTTTCTATTATATTTCATTAATTTTTCGCAATAACACATTTTTCAACTTAGTTACACCATAATTAACAAAATGTCATAATAATAATTTTCTAAACTAAACAAATTCGAATTTTTTTTTTCATAAATAAACTAAATTAGGCGCCTTAAACTAACAAAATGGAAGGTCGGGCGCCTAATTTAGGTACCCGAACCACACGTGGGGCGCCTAAATTAGGCGATCGCACCGGCCGGTTGGGCGCCTAACTTAGGCGCCTCCACCACAGTGGGGCGTTTAATTTAGGCGCCCAACCTGTGGTGAAGGTGCCTAAATTAGGCGCCCCACCAATGGTAAAACCGCCTAAATTAGGCGCCCCCTCCCCATACGATTTTCATTTCAATTTTTGCATTTTGAGCATTACACATAGCAATTTTCTAGTCTAACATATGTAATTTTAACAAAGTTCTTTAACTATCTTTTCTATTATATTTCATTAATTGTCCGCAATAACAAATTTTTCTACTATAAAACACATAATTAACAAAGTTTTATAATTATTAATTTCTAAACTAAACATATTTAAATAAACAAAATTTTATTTTTCAGAAATTAAAACCCAAAAAAAAAAAGGTTGGGCGCCTAAAAAAGGCGCTTGCACCTCTAGTGGCCCGCCTAAATTAGGCGCCCAACCACTGGTGCTAAGCGCCTTTTTTAGACGCTCCACCAGTGGTGGAACCGCCTAAATTAGGCGCTTCATTATATTTGTAGAATTTGCACACTAACCTTGCGCCGGAGTTCGTTGTTAGCGGTGTTGCCGGAGTTATGTTGGCCGGAAATGTCGTCTTCTCCTTCACCCACGTGTCGCCGGAGTTAGTGCGCCTCCACGGAGCCCAACTTTGACTTGTGGTTCTCGCCGGAAAAAATTATGTGGTTCTCGCCGGAAAAAATTGCATGTGAGATCTTGTGGTTCTCGCCGGAACAAATTAAGTTGTCGGAGAAAATTGCATGGGAGATGTTCTTGATGTCGCCGGAGTTATTATATGTCGCCGGAAAAAAGTTGAAGGGAGATCTTGTTCATGAGAGAGATCTAGTGAGAGAGAGGGAGAGTGAAGAGAGTGAAGGAGAGTGAAGAGAGTGGGAGAGTAGGAGAGTGAGAGAGAAGGAGAGCATGTATCTTAATAGTGATATACATGTATTATACATGTATATATGGCGTTAGTAGGAAAAATAATGGCGTCATTTAGCAAATGAGTAAGTTTTGGACTTTGGTAAGTAAGGGAAGGGATTTTTTTTTTAAAAACAATATTAGAATTCCGGGTTTCCGGTCCGGACCGGAATTTTACGGGGTTGGACCGAACCGGACCGGAAACTCGGAATCGTGATATTCCACGGACCGGGATCGAATCGGAATCTTGGGTCCGGTCCGCTCCAATCCCAAATTCCGATTCGACCCTACCCTTTACACACCCCTATTTGTACCAAAGCAAACAATTACCATTAGTCATAGCAAACTAATTAGTAATTAAACACTATTAAATATAGCAACTAATCACCAATTCTTCACAAACACACTTCTCTCAACACACTTAACGATGCATATTTTAAACCATTAATAACTCTAATCCCTATAAGTAAATATTACAAAAAGTTGATATTATGAAAGAATATGTAGAGACGAGTCTAACAAGATCCCACATAACTATATTTTGCCTTACATAAAATTCACAAAACACAATCAAAGGAGTGTTTGTGGATAGTGAAAAAGTCAAACAATGTCAAGTATTTTAAAACGGAGAAAGTATTTG
Source organism: Beta lomatogona (assembly GCA_947646795.1). Lineage (NCBI taxonomy): Eukaryota > Viridiplantae > Streptophyta > Magnoliopsida > Caryophyllales > Amaranthaceae > Beta > Beta lomatogona. Next base: position 70,222 of record CANSNZ010001323.1, read on the forward strand.
ACAAACAAAGATTGACAATTTTAGCTCACAACAAGATTCAAATTAAGGTATTCTTGGACCAAAAGTCTTTAACACTAACTATAACAAGCAAGGAGGTTTATAAAATAATACTGGCGACGTAGCTAAAAAGTTTAACGAAAGACTTAAGACTAAGGCAAATTCTTAAAAAAATATACTAGACGACAGATAAACAATAAGCTAAAATAGCTTCTGACAAGTTGATAATGATAATGGTAGTTAATCGCGTACAAGTCCATATTAGCATACGATATACTACCTCCGTTTCATATTAATCTACACACTTACACTTTTTTTCGCCGTTGCTTACTTAGAGCATCTACAATGGTCTAGTTGGTCTTGGTTGGTCTTGGAGCTTTTTTCTTTCTCTCTCTTTTCCTCCTCCTTACACCTCACATCCCACTAAAACTCCCGCCTACTCATCTTTTTTTTCTCACAATGGTTTGGTTGGTCTTACTTGGATTTTCTATTTTCTCTCTCCTACTTTACCATACCCCACCATATACTCTCCCTCCTACTCAATGTTTATTTTTAATGAAATAGATTATCTAAATTAATAAAAGCTAATTAAATTACGTTAAATTAAATTACATTAAAAGCTAATTAGCTAATTAGCTTATGTTAAATTAAATTAGTGTTAACTTGAAATTATAGTAACTATGTATTAATTAGCTTACGTTAAATTAAATTACGTTAACTTGATATTATAAATTAAAAACAACGAACATATTATATAAGATAAATAATTTAAAATACACAGATACATGATAATTTGATACATAAAGATAGATAATTTAAAACACACAAATACATGATAATTTGATACATAAAGATAGATAATTTAAAACACACAAATACATGAAATTTGAAATTACTTAAACCATAAGCAATTCAATAAAAGTTACTTAATCAACTTGACGATTAGGCCCAAACTTACGCCATATGTGTTCAACCAAGTTATTTTTTAGTGATATGTGAGTTTCTCCGTCTTGCATCTCGGATCTTCTCTCCATGTATGCACCTAACACGAGGGGAAAAAAAAGGAAGGGCTACTGCATTGTTTGTGGATCATCCCTTCTCTCACTCTCTTTCGGTAAATCCCCTCTCACTCTCTCTCCTCTTTTACATTTCTCTAATTTTTGTTTAATTTCATTGGATTTTGAAATCAACTTCTATTTTTTGTTGTAAAATGTGCTTGCATTAGCTGAATATGTGATTGTAGGGGGTGGGGGAGGGTGGGTAGGGGTGGGGGAGGGTGGGTAGGGGTGGGGGTGCTGGGCAGGTGGTGGGGGAAGGCCGGCGGGGGTGGAGAGGGTTGTGGATGCTGGCCGGGGGTGGGGGGAGGGTTGGAGACTGGACAGGGGGTGGGGGAGGGATGGCGGGGGGTGGGGGAGGGGCTGGGGATCTTTGGACGGGGGGGTGGGGAGGGCTGTGGATGCGGCCGGGGGTGGGGGGAGGTTGGGGGGAGGCTGGACGAGGGGGTGGGGGAGAGCTGGCAATGGGTGGGGGAGGGCGGGCAGGGGGTGGGGAAGGGGCTGGGGATCTTTGGGCGGGGGGTGGGGGAGGGCTTAGTATAATGTAACTATTGTGTAGATTTTTAGGCTTCCATCTGTTGTTGGTTGAATTTCGGAAACGAAAATTAAAGGTCATTTTACGCCTACATGGCAATGAGGAGTGCGGTGGGGGCGGTAGTGGCGGTGGTGGTGAGGCTGTTGTAAATGTGGAGAGTCGGGGTCACATGGCAATCGAAAGCCCATCTGGTGCTCTCCGCATTTATAACAGTTTCAACTCCGCCGCTACCAGCTGATGGGCATTCCATTGCCATGTGACTTGATTCTCGGGTCATTTTAGGCCTATTTTCGCCTTTCGTGTCCAATTCGTACCAGCTGATGGGAATTTCGGAGGGTTTGTGTAGTGTATGTATATTTCTTGATATGAGATTGTATGAAAACGTAATGTAATTTAGCTATGAAATCTATAAGTTGTTTGAATCTTCATCATATGCCTAGATACCCGTTCAAGACTTACTCATTAGGAGTAAGTCTTGAATAGTCCCCGGTTTGGGACTGTTCTTGGACGTTTGATCTCACTTAGGTGGTGAATGTGTGTCTTCTTTTCAATTCTGAGGAAATTCTTGGCTTATCGTTTCTCTACATTGTTCTCTGGGTACATATGTAGATAAGCAATTATCTATATTGTGTACTTGGAGAACTGTAGGGAAATGCTGCCGGATTTTCCTTAGAATTGAAAAGTTGGCATATATTCACTAGTGAGATTAGGTTTGCAATTGTTGTAGGTTGAATTTTGGGAACGAAAAGGGCATTTTAGGCCTATTTTTGCCTTTTCACGTCCAATTCGTACTTATCGCGTCATTTAACCCCAATTTCATTTTGAACATGATAATATGAGGTATAATGTAACTATTATGTAGATTCTTAGGCTTGCATTTGTTGTAGGTTGTATATCGGGAACATAAATGTGATTTTAGGCCGATTTTTGCCTTTTCGCGTCCAATTCTTGTTTCTCGAGTCATTTAACTCCATTTTCTTTTTCAATATGATAATATAAGGTATAATATAACTAGTGTGTAGAGTTTTAGGCTTGCATTTGTTTTTGATTGAATTTCGGGAAGGTATATGTCATTTTCAGAACTACTAACTACGGTAAATGATTGAATTCTTATATTTTGTGTTTATTCCTTGGTTGTTTTGCAAGGTTTATATGAATAACACACCAAGTTTGAGGGCCTTCACCACAGACGAATTACATGAAGTTCGGGATAAGTTGGCGTCCCTCATTTGTGATGATTGCTTATGATACATTTTGGTGGAATTCGTGATATAATTAGTTACATCTTGATAAGTGCATATTCTAACATAATTTAGTTGCATGTTAGGGTGCATTTTCATGTAGTATTAGAGCATTACATTGCATTTATGCATATTTAGGTCACTTTTTATAAGCTACGATGCTTTCATGGATTGTTTGGTCTTTTGATGTAATCTCAGGTACTTTGGACTCCTATTTGAAGATATGATGATTAAGGCACTTGTATGACCTTCAAAACGATACACCATGTGCCCAAACCGGATTGGAATTGAAGAAGATACAAAGGACTTTGTGTACTTGTGCAAAATATGACACCTCTGCATCTTTTTACTCATAACTTTTGACACAAAATTGATAATGAGGTGATTCTAACAGGGTTGGAAACTATACTTGAAGATCTTTCCAACGATATATTACATGCACCAAACAAAGCTCTGGATCAAAAGTTATAGCTGTTCGAAGTTGAGCTGAAGAATCTGACGATTACAGGACAACACGTCCGTGTCACTTATGACACGCCCGTGTCACTCTGATTTCTTCGAGGCAGTAGCTTGTCTATCGTAGGATATTTATGTAGTAGCAGGTCAACACGTCCGTGTCATTATTGACACGTCCGTGTTGGTCTGCTCCGTAGCGCGTTCTATTTTGTCGGTTTTATTATTTTAGGAAGCTATAAATACTATTTTATTTGTTTAATGACGGGATATAGTTGATTGTAGACACTTTTTAGGGTTTCTAGAGAGAAGTTAGAGAGAGAAACTTGTAGATCTTTATTGTTCTTCAAGCCTCTACCTTTCTTCCATCAATTCAAGTATTTATTTTCTCATTCTTTTCCTTTGTTTATTATTATAAATTTAATTATTCTTCTCTAGTTTCTTTACTTATTTCAATTATGCTTGAGTAGTTCTTTTATCTATGGTTAAGTTGAAGCCTAGTATGAATTAATTCATGATTATTTCTTCAAATTCCCAAATTAATTGTTCAATTGTTCTTGCTTAATTGATTGTGCATATTCCAATACTAGATTAGGGATAACTAGTATTGTTATGATTCCATTGTCTTGATCACAACGGGAGTTGGGTTTTGACGGATTTGCTTGAGTAGTTCTTTTATCTATTGTTAAGTTGAACCCTAGTATGAATTGATTCATGATTATGCCTTTAAATTCCCAAATTAATTGTTTAATTGTTCTTGTTTAATTGATTGTGCATATTCCAATACTAGATTAGGGATAATTAGTATTGTTATTATTCCATTGACTTGATCACAACGGGAGTTGGGCTTTGACGGATTTGTGTAATTCAATTAAGGACATGAAGTTCTCCACGGGAGTAGGTAGAATGGATTGTTAGGAAGCTAGAGTGCCGCGTTTAATGTCTTTAATTTGCATGATTCCACGGGAGTAGGCTTGAGTGCATATTAGAGAAGGCATAGATACTCGGGAGAGGTTTATGGTATTTTATAGGGCGTACTTTTCCTTATGAACATTTAATTGAATAAAAATGGGGTAGGAATTATTATTCTATTAATTCATGCTAGTGGGGATACTTAACTCTAGAGTCTTTTATTTATATATTGATTAGTATAGTTTATTCCACCATTATTATTGATATTAATCTTCTTTAGTCTTACCATTATTTAAGAGCTAATCATAAAATAATTTTTCTCTATGTGGGATCGACTCTGACTTACCCTACTACATAGTTAGGAGGATTAGTTAGGTTATTTATTTTTGTTAGGCGCGCGACACGCCTATCAAATTTTGGCGCCGTTGCCGGGGAGATTGTTTGTTTTATTTAGTTTTTATTGTTGGTGTGACTATAGTGTATATAAATTTTTTTTTTTCGTTTCTTTTGTGAATATTTTTTTTTCTTTTTCGTATTATGGAGTCATATTATTATTGTGATGGGGATAATTCTTTTGATAGGCACCATAGTCATAATTCTTGTGGTTCTCATGTTTATAGTTTTGATGCATCATATCAAAATTCTCCCAATTTTTGCATGAGTTCTCATGAATTACCATACATGTTCCATGAACCCAATATTTTTGCTAGTAATTCTAGAGCAATTTTTTCTTTTCCTCAATATGAGAATGAATTGTTTTGGAAATACTATTATAGACTTGGCGATTTTATTGGTCCTAACCATGGAATTGAAATTTGGGATATGTGCCTAGTGATTTATGAGGGTTTAAATGAAGAAACTAGAGAGGTGTTGGAGTCTATGTCTAATGGACAATTTCTATCTCAATCACCTGATTATTGTTGGGATCTAATTGAGTGGTTGGCTCAGAATAATTATGAGTGGGATATGTCTTTATCTTCTCGACCATCTTTTTCATCCGAAATGCATATTACAACACCTTCTTATTCTTCGAACTGTCCCTCTACTTCTCTTGCTATTTCTCTCGTGTGATGTGACACCCCTACATGGTTTTAACCGCTCTCCCCAATATGTTTGTGATAATTCTCGCTCAAAATTCTCATCCCGAACCATATATTTATGATGATGATGATGATGATGCGGGAGGGATAATAAATGTGAATTATTGGGATGATGATGAGATTAAGAAAATGATCAATGTGATGGATATTTTGAAGGAGGAAGAACCCTTGGTTGAAAAGCCTTCTTTAGAAAAGTCTCTAGATGAGAGTGATGAAATTCATGAGTCTTTATCGGTTCCACTTACTGTTTTTGAGTCTCATGTTCCTTTCTCTCAAAAACTTGACATCATTCCTTCTTCCCCTATATTATATCCTCCATCATTCCTTATTTCTCCCTCTTTGTATGACTCATATGATCACGTAATTGATGTAAATTCGGTTTCTTCCCAACATATTGGATCATGTAAAAAGACTATTAATTTTTCTTTTTCTTCCTTCTCTTGTGAATATAACTTTTTCTTTGATTTTCCTTTTTGCAGGTCTTGTAGAGAATTAGAACTAATTTATTTTATATTTTCTTTTGTATATTATTTGCTTTTTTGTGAGATGCATGCAGATGCATTTGACAAACTACTAAGGGCTTTAATGAGCTATTCCTGGGAGGCAAACCAAGTTTTCTAACCTTTTTTTTTTCTTTTTAATTTTAGAATTAGGAAATTCTAAATTTTTTAATTTGATTACTAACTTATAAAATTTGTGCAAATTGTGATCCAGGGGTTGAGTTCCTATTATTCATTGAGGTTAATTTCGAGGTACTTGATCTTATGCTCTGTTAGGAGGTTCAATTAAGGGTATTCACCCACGACACACTTTTGGTATACTCTTTCTTTTCCCTCTCTTCAAGTTTTTGAGAGTCATATCTCTTTTTGCCATTTATTTTGGTTTAACTTGATTTTGTGATTGAGGAAGTTGATCCTGTTATGTGGTTGTGGATGTTTCCATTTCCCTTCTCCTCCCTATATTTATTTGTCACATTGAGGACAATGTGTTATTTAGCTTGGGGGAGGAATTACTTTTTGGGTCATAACTTTGCACATATTATCGCTTAGGTTCTTTATTTATTTTTTTTTATTATTTTTTTTTTCTTCTTCTGAATTTTCGCATGTTTAATTTGGCTTTGAGGGTATGCCTTCTGAAAACCTTCACGAGACCTTACTCGTCCAGTAGGGCAGCCTAGGGGTTTAAAGGGCTTGTTGCACATGCTAAGTGCAATCGTGATTCCTACGAAAGTGAGTTATGATTTATTGTTTTCTTAGTATTAGGAGCATATTAGTTTAGTTTTGCATTTTTGTTGCATTCGTACAGGAAATATATGTTTTAATTTATGAGATTGATAATTTATGAGATTTGGGCATATTTTGGATATTGTAGTTAAATTTTACAAGATTGAGTTAGACTTCATTGACCGCTTCATGGTACGATTGTTTTGCAACTTGAATGGTTTGTGGTAAAGTTAGTTGGCATTCCCCAAGAAAGACTGGATTTTACTCGGTAAGCATAAGCCTAGTGAGGATTTTTCAAGCCTTATAGACTGACACATCTACATCAGTCTTCTATTTTTTGTTGTGTGATAGTTCCTCATGAAGTGCGATTCTTGAACTTGACTTGGCACTCTTTGAGATTTATGTGGCATATACATGTGTTGATATGATTGAGGCGTTCTTTTCATTGTTTTGAGCCTTCAGACATTTTTCTTTTCATATATATTATTCCCTTTAATTAACCCATGTTGAGCTTTTTGATATCCCGTTCTCTTGATCAACCTACGTTACAAGCCTATAGCCTTTTATGATTTCTCTACCAAAGCCTTGCTAAGTGGAGTAGCATTAAAGTTCATGTTTGAGCTTGTGTTTGTGGTTTTTTTGGTAATTATTGGAAGAAAATATGTTGAAATAAAAAATGCATAAAGTTATAGTGTGAAAGTGCAAAAATGAAAAGAATGATGAAGAAGTTGTGAAGAATGATCTAAAAAATTGGATAAAAAAAGAAAGAAGTGAAAAAAAAGATCGAATAAAAGGTGAAATAATGTTTGTTGGAGTTGATAAGGTTGGGTATTATCTTGATTTATTGGTAATGAGTTGTTGAACTTCTAGTAGAAGTTTTTGTGACGTTTGCATCTAATGGCCATAGATGTTAAAGTGTTATTTTCTCCACTAGTTGGCTTTTAGCACCACATTCCCAAATATTTTCCTACCCTTACCTTAGCCACACTACAACCCTTTGTAAGTCCTCATGATCTATATGCATGTTTTCGCCAGTTTTAAGTGGATAATGAGACGATAGTCAAGTTTAAAGCAAAAATACTTCATTCGAGTTGACTTAGTATATGTTTGAGTGGAAATTTCATAACCTATAAACACGTGAGAGAAAGTGTGCTCGACTAAAGTGAGGTTTATCGAGTTTAATTGAGTCTAGCTTGAGGGAAGGTTTGTGGTTTGCCATGGTGAGTCAAGTTGCGATTACATGAATTTATATGAGGTGTGATTTGTGGTCTATCTTAGTCTAATCTTATACTTATAATATCTTTCAGATGCCCGAATTTCATGTCTTGAAGATTGAATGGTTGAACATATAAATCCTGTACAAAAGTTCATCTTACTCTTCCCTTGTGAATTAGTTTGGTTTGCTTGAGGAAAAGCAATTGTTTAGCTTGGGGGAGTTTAATAAGTGCATATTCTAACATAATTTAGTTGCATGTTAGGGTGCATTTTCATGTAGTATTAGAGCATTACATTGCATTTATGCATATTTAGGTCACTTTTTATAAGCTACGATGCTTTCACGGGTTGTTTGGTCTTTTGATGTAATCTCAGGTACTTTGGACTCCTATTTGAGGATATGATGATTAAGGCACTTGTATGACCTTCAAAACGATACACCATGTGCCCAAACCGGATTGGAATTGAAGAAGATACAAAGGACTTTGTGTACTTGTGCAAAATATGACACCTCTGCACCATTTTACTCGTAACTTTTGACACAAAATTGATCATGAGGTGATTCCAACTGGGTTGGAAACTATACTTGAAGATCTTTCCAACGATATATTACATGCACCAAACAAAGCTCTCGATCAAAAGTTATAGCTGTTCGAAATTGAGTGAAGAATCTCGACGATTACGGGACAACACGTCCGTGTCACTTATGACACATCCGTGTCACTCGATTTCTTCGAGGCAGTAGCTTTTCTATCGTAGGATATTTATGTAGTAGCAAGTCAACACGTCCGTGTCATTATTGACACGTCCGTGTTGGTCTGCTCCGTAGCGCGTTCTATTTTGTCGGTTTTATTATTTTAGGAAGCTATAAATACTATTTTATTTGTTTAATGACGGGATATAGTGGAGTATACACTTTTTTAGGGTTTCTAGAGAGAAGTTAGAGAGAGAAACTTGTAGATCTCCATTGTTCTCCAAGACTCCATTTTTCTTCCATTAATTCAAGTATCTCTTTTCTTCTTCTTTTCTCCTTGTTTTATATTATGATGTTTTATTATTCTTCTCTATTTTCTTTATCTATTTCAATTATGCTTGAGTAGTTCTTTTATCTATTGTTAAGTTGAACCCTAGTATGAATTGATTCTTGATTATGCCTTTAAATTCCCAAATTAATTGTTTAATTGTTCTTGCTTAATTGATTGTGCATATTCCAATACTAATTTAGGGATAATTAGTATTGTTATTATTCCATTGACTTGATCACAACGGGAGTTGGGTTTTGACGGATTTGGGTAATTCAATTAAGGACATGAAGTTCTCCACGGGAGTAGGTAGAATGGATTGTTAGGAAGCTAGAGTGTCGCGTTTAATGTCTTTAATTTGCATGATTCCACGGGAGTAGGCTTGGGTCTTTGGGGTGGTGGCAAAGCAATGGGTGGAGGGGGCGCGGCAGGGTGGGCTGGGGTGGGGGTGTAGGGAAGTGAAGGGGGTGGGGTGAGGGGGGGCAAGGTAGGGGGAGTGTAGGGGGTGGATTGAGGTGGGCGGGACTTGGGGGGAGTGCGGGGGGTGGGAAGGGCTTGGGTGGAAGTGGGGGGGTGGGGGCGGGTGGGGCGGGGGTGGGAGGGAGTGGGGGCGGGTGTGGGGGGGGGGTGGGGGCGGGGGCGGGTGGGAGTACGGGGGTAGGGCGAGGGGTGGGCCCGGGGGGGGGGCGGGGCCGGGTGTGGGAGTGAAGGGGGTGGGCAGGGGCTTGGGGGGGAGTGCAGGGGCGGGGGTAGGGGCGCGGGGGTGGAGGTGCGGGGTTTGGGCGGTGTGTGTGGGGTGGGGGTGGGGCGCGGGGGGGGGGGGTGTCAGGGGGTAGGGGTGGGGGTAGGGGTGTAGGGTGTGGGGGGGTGGGGGTCTTTGGGGTGGGCGGGGGCGATTTAATTTAATTTTTTTTTTTTTAAAAATATGAATTTGAAGGGCTGCGATTTTAAGCCTAAACCGCAACCCTTTTTAAGTGATGGGCTGCGGTTTGGGCTTAAAACCGCAGCCCTTCATTTAAAGAAGGGCTGCGGTTTAAGCCGAAAATGCAGCCCTTCAAGCTTAGAAGGGTTGCATTTTTGGCTTGAACCGCGGCCCTTCGTTTCTATTGAAGGGGTGCTATGGAAAGGGCCGCTCGGCCAAAACGCAGCCCTTAGGGTCGTTGACCGCAGCCCTTGCTTATTTTTCCACTAATGTAAATTTCGCGCCTCGAGTCTTCCGTTGTGCACAACGAATGAGTCTCCTCCGGCTTGGTTAGATGACCCCTCGTTATTTTGAGTTTGAACTTGATCATATTCGTTTGGATCTTGGTAATTTTGATAAGTATCACGCTCATCTTCAACAATCATATTATGCATGATGATACATGCCATGATTATTTTCCACAATATGTCCTTATCCCACGCGAGAGCGGTTCGAATGATTGCAAATCTAGCTTGCAATACCCCGAATGCACGCTCTACATCTTTTCTAACAGCTTCTTGATGTTGTGTGAATAATCTTTGTTTGGGGGTTTAGGGGAGCTTTATTGCGGGGATGAATGTTGACCACCTCGGGTATATGCCATCGGCAAGATAGTAACCCATGTTATAAGTTGTCCCGTTCACCGAGAAGTTGACCTCTGGAGCTCTTACTTGTAGAACATCATCAAAGACGGGAGACCTCTGCAATACGTTTATATCATTGCATGAACCCGGGATGCCAAAAAAAGCATGCCATATCCATAAGTCACTTGAAGCAACCGCTTCTAAGATTATTGTTGCAATTTTGCTTCTTCCTTAATACATTCCTTTCCATCCCCGAGGACAATTCTTTCAGTTCCAGTGCATGCAATCGATGCTTCCCATCATGCCTGGGACGCCACGACGCTCGCCTTTATGTAGGAGACGCTCAATGTCATTTGCATTTGCCTTCCTCAAGTATTCAGGTCCAAATCTAGCAACAACCCCTTCGACAAAATGAAGAAGGCATTCTCTAGCGGTACTTGAAGCAATTTTCGGTACTCGTTCAAAAGAATCAGAGGATGAACCATATGCCAACATCCCGATAGCCATTTGTGCATTTTTGGAGTGCAGATGCACCCATCCTTCCAGTAGCATCCGGTTTTTGCGTAAAGAACTCATCATCTTCAGCTGTTACACCTTCGACAATACGAAGGAAAACATGCTTGTGCATACGAAACCTTCGGCGAAAAATATTCTCGGGGTACAGAGGTTCGTTGCTGAAATAGTCATGAAACAATCTTTCATGAGCTTCCTCACGTCCCCTATGCATATATTTTCTAGTGCGGTGTACAATTTCTTCTTCGTTTTGTTGCTCATCAACGGACTGACTCCATTCTATGTAATCTTAAACCATGTAATTAAAAAATTCAGAACCTGAACTAGAAGAACTTGAATCATAGTTCATTTTAGAGATACGTTGATTGAAGTGGTGTTTTTCTAGAAAATAAGAGATTGAGAAGAAAAAGTGGATGGAGTTGTGATTTTATGGTTGAAGTTATGTTCTATTATATAGGAAAATCCATCATATGTACATAACAATAATTCACTTACAGATTAGACATATCAATGCAATGTAGGAGTTGTCAATTCACTGCAATGTAGGAGTAGACAATTCACTGCAATGTAGGAGTAGACAATTCACTGCAATGTAAGCTGAGTAGATAATTCAATGCAGTACTATTTGTGACATTATTCAATAATAATAATAATAATAATAATAATAATAATAATAATAATAATAATAATAATAATAATAATAATAATAATAATAATAATGAAAACGATAATGAGATGATATTAATAATGAAAACGATACATTCATAATCAAAAGTTACGACACATACACATTCATAATTAAAGTACGATACAACTTAATTGCAAACTAAAACCAATTAAAAATATGAACACTAACTAAACATATTTATCCTTAAATTGTAGCTTAAGTTTTTCATAAATCTCTCTCTCATCCGGATCAAGGGAAGACTTAGCCATTGATGCAGTCCAAATTTTGAACTTTCGATCTTCCTCTTTCGTTGATTCTCTGAAGGCATCACGCTCCTTTTGATACTCAAGCAAATCTTCTCCCAAACTAATCCTCCTCGTAAATTCTGAAGAGGATGGAGATGGAGAACTGGATATCGGGGCTTTTCTCCTACTCTTAACTTTCTTGACGCCGTCGGGACGTTTTGAGCTCGCACATTTGTCCGGGACCGGACCATTTTGAGCTTCCGCCGCTCATTTGGATGCCATCTCGCCCTTTTGTCATAGTGTTTCATAACATTCCATGCATGCTCCAATATAAATCGGGGACCATGGGATGTTATCCACATCTCACGGGCTTCAGTCAAGACGTCTTCTTCATTGCAGCCGGACCCTTTCTTCCTTTTCGCCTCGGTATATATCCCGACCCATGCTTTCACATCTCCGTTGATTTTTTTCCAACGACTAGTAAGAGCTTTGAAAGTCCTTGGGCGTAAAGTTGGATTGAGTCGTCGTGACTCTTCCACACAATCAAATACTGAACCCCAGAAACCATCACCATTTTGGTCGGTTCCCTTCAACACATCTCCTCCGCACTCCAGATACGCCGAAATGAGTGCATGATCTTCATCTGCACTCCATTGAAACTTTGGTGTTGTGGCTTTTCTTGAAGGAGTGTTTTGAATTTCTTGTGATTGGATTTGAACTAGGGGTGTTCATTTCGGATATCCGATCCGATCCGATCCGAAATTTTGGATCGGGAAAATTGCGATCCGAATCCGACCCGAAAAATTTCGGATCGGATCGGATATCCGAAATTTCGGATCGGATCATCGGGTATCCGAAAACTAAAAAATTATGTTTCGGATCGGATCATCGGATACCCGGCCTTGAAAACGGAAATCCGAAAATACCCGAAATATTTCCATGTTTCGGATATTTTTGGATATCCGAAAATAAAAAAATCTGATCTGTATCCGATCCGAAATATCCGAAAACTAAAAAAGCGGATCGGATATCCGAAAAATCGGATCGGATCGCCTGGATCGGATATTTATGAACACCCCTAATTTGAACTACATCGTTTTGAGGTTGTTTATTTGCTCAATAAGATAAAAATTTATTTCAAACAAAACATACAGCCTAAAAAAAAAAGCTATATCTAATTACAACTCTCCAAACATAACTGCCTCAACCAATCTCTATCTTTCCTTGATGTTTTCCTAGGTAAAACACTATATATTCTGTCAATAACATTTCTCTGAACACTATTTACAGTATTATCAACACTAGGAACTTTTTGATACCACAAAACACCATTTCTAACACTCCAAATCTCGGTATATCATAGCAAAGAATAACGACTTAAACACAATCGCTTTCGCATTTTGGACATTCTTTTATTTGAATCCACCTATAAACCATTCGAACATTACTCGCCTTCAATGTTCCATCGCACTGATATTTAATTTTAGTCATCACAAAGACAACTATAATCACAAGTAAAGAATAAATGCTCCCGAGATTCAAGCATCTAAACCACAAATCGAGGCACGGGGGGTCATTGCTTACACCAATATTGAACATCCTCTCTCGTAGTCCGCATTCTATTCATCATAGTTAACCACATAAAGAACCTCGTGTTTTGGAACCGCAATTCTGTTCCGGACCAAAGGAACCCATCTAACTCTCTCCAAATTGCCACACAACATCGATAGATACTTTTCACAGAATACTCCTCCATTTGAATCAACACAGATTCATTCAAAATCATTTTAAGCTTGCTCTTCACCTCACAAATTTTCCTCCAATACCAACTACTCCCTATTGAAGGTTCATACTCCCACCATCTCACATCTTTCACATAAATTTCACTCACCCACTTGAGCCACAAACTATCCTTCTTATTTGCAACAGCCCACACATAGCGCCCTAATGCAGCAGTATTCCACACATTAGTATTTCTCAAACCCAAACCACCAGCATACTTTGGCAAGCAAACTTGTGGCCAAGCAACATAACCAGGTTTACCACTATAGTATTCTCCACTCCACAAATAGGCATGACAAATACTATCTACCTCCTTTAAAATTTTCCTAGGCAAATTAAAAATTTGCGCCCAATACACATGCAAACTTACAAGCACAGAATTGATGAGTTGTAATCTCCCTTGATAAGAGAGATGTCTACTACTCCAAGTTCGAATTCTTGCTGTCATCTTCTCAATAATTGAGTTGCAATCCTTAGATGAAATCCTCTTAAAACATATAGGAACACCCAGATACTTAAAAGGCATATAACCCAAGCTAAATCCAGAAACATCCAGGATCCTCTGCACCTCTTCTCTTTTCATACCAACAGTATACACTTCAGTCTTCTGTCTATTAACCTCAAGCCCAGAAGCCTCTGAGAAATGTTTGAACCCTTGCAACAAGGTATAAACAGATACAAAATCACCTCTACAGCACAGAATCACATCATCCGCAAAGATTAGATGATTGAGCTTCACTCCCAAACATCTAGGGTGGAAATGAAACTGAGGCTTCTCTCCCACAACTTTTAGGGTCCTAGTTAGATATTCCATGCACAAAACAAACAAAAGAGGAGACAGTGGGTCACCCTGTCTTAGACCCCTCTTTCCTTCAAAGAAACCATGCAAATTACCATTAATCAGTAAAGAAAACTTAGGAGTACTAACACACTCCATTATCAACATAATGATCTTCTCAGGGAAATTCAAAGCATACAACATACTTCTCAAAAAATTCCAATCTATGGAATCATAGGCCTTCATCATATCCATCTTGATTATCACCCCAGGTTTGGCATTTTTCCTTCCATAATCCTTCACAATATCCTGACAAATCATGATATTATGAGCTATAAATCTCCCTTGTATAAATGCACCTTGATTGTCTGCAATTATCTCTGGCAGAACCTTTTTCAATCTCAAACAGAGCAATTTTGTAATACATTTGTATATTACATTACAACAAGCTATTGGCCTGAACTCTGCTACACTTCCTGGGCATTTCACTTTGGGAATCAGGGCAAGCACAGTAGAATTAATCTCTTTCAGTAATTTCCCAGTACTGAAGAAATCAAGGACAGCTCTGGTCACATCTTCACCCACCACCGACCAACTATCTTTATAAAAACCCCGAACCAAATCCATCCGGACCAGGGATTTGTCTTCGAGAATAGAAAACATTGCCATTTTAACATCATTACTAGTAAATGGCTCCAGCAATTCTTTCTTTGCCGCTCAACCGTAATCACAGGCCCCTTATCAATAATTTCAGCATATACAGGGCCAATATCATCTCTAGCACTGCCCAACAACCCTGTGTAATAATTCAGAAAAGCCTCATTAACCCCACTTGCTGAATCAGCCCATATACCATCAATATCTCTTATGCCATACACAATACTCTTAAGTTTCCTCTCCTTTATTGCTCTATGAAAAACAGAAGTATTCTCATCCCCCTCTTGAATCCATCTCAATTTTGCCTTCTGTTGCAAGAAAGAGAGAAATTGCTCATGGACTCTTCTGTATTCTGCAGCAGCTTGGATTTCTTCATCAATAGCACCCAACTCACCATCATGAACTCTCTTCTGAACACACTGAAGCCTCTCCCTAGCCTTAGAATCAGCAACATGAATGTTAGAGAAACTCTCTCTATTCAAATTCTTTAAAGACTCCTTCACAATCTTCAATCTTCTAACCACACTGAACATTTTTGTCCCACTAACATGGGTATTCCAACTCTCTGTCACTCTGTTCAAGAAACTAGGGTCCTTACTCCACATATTAAAGTACCTAAAAGGACATTTACCTGTATTCACCTCAGGGTATACTCTCACCAGAATTGGAGAATGGTCAAAAAGACCCTCAGGCATAAAGTATGCTTCTGCAGTTGGGAATTCTTCCATCCACCTTGCATTACCCAACACCCTATCCAGCTTACAATACACTCTGTCCATCCCTTATTGTTTATTGTTCCATGTGAAAAAGCATCCACTAGACTTTATATCCTCCAGACCACTGTTTGTAACACACCTTCTAAAGTCCTCCATTTCAGCATCTCTCGCTGCTGCCCCAACTCTTTCCTCCCTATTAAGAACACAATTAAAATCCCCCATTGCAATCCAAGGACCTCTTATATTACCAGCAATACACTCCAAATCCTTCCACAAACTCCTCCTTTGAGCTATGCTATTAAAAGCATAAACAAAAGTACAACTAAACTTCTTCTGATTCCCCACAGAACACACACTACAATGAATTAGTTGATCTGTGATTAAATCAATACCTACATCAAAACTCAAAGGATTCCATGCCACTATTACTCTTCCACCAGGATGATAAGAAGAGTTAGTGCAAAAACACCACCCAGAAAACAAATTTTGATATAATTGACCCATTTTACCTATTTTCACCTTTGTCTCGATGAGACTAACTATGCCAAGGGATCTTTGATTCAAAAGATGTTTCACATCTTTCTGCTTATTTACTTTGTTGATCCCTCTCGACATTCCAAATGCATCATACTATCCATCACCATCGGGAGGGTCCCCCTCCCGTCCCCCGCAAAGCACCATCTCTCGTCACAAACAAAATCTCCCACCAAAATTTCATCATCTGCAACAGATAAAGCAGCAAAAGCATTACCAACACAAACCTCAGTCACAGGAGCTTTAGACTTCCTTGCAGATTGTCTGACTTCTATGAATCTGTCCTGTTCTGGTTCAGCCACACTGTCCAACACAGGTAAAGCCTGAGTAACTTTTGGTTGCCACCGTTGCTTCACTTTAGTCTTTTTACATTCCTCAGTAACATGACCCAGTTGATGACACACATCACACAGCACAGGTTTCCATTCATAATATATCTCAAAAACAACATCAATTCCTTTTTCATTCACAAAAGAAAGTTGATCCGGATATTCTTGATCTACTTTCACCTCTAACAACACCCTTGCATATTGCAATTTATCCCTCATCTCAGTTGCCTTGTCTACTCTCACAAACTTCCCTATAGGAGACACCAATTTTCTTAAGCATTGCTCCCCCCAATACTTAAAATCTACTTTCAACTGGACCCAGGTTGGCAACACATCAAAATTTTCCTTATCAATATCCATATTAGCATCCCAAGCCTTCATGATTAATGGTTTGTTATCAAAGAATGGAACACCCCCAGCTAATACAGAATCCCTCTTCTCCATAGATCGAAATCTCACAATAAAAACACCCTTCTTAAGCAGAACAACTTTATCCACACCAAAATTTTTCCAGATTCGTCTTATAAAACCCTCCATTACATATTGAGGAGGATTAGCCCCAATTACATAACAAATCAATGACGAATTCCAATAATCAACTTCAGATTGAATATCAGTCTCATCAATTTTAATCACAGGCACATTTCTTTCAGACATCACATTCCTATCAGAGTTACCAGAACGTACCTCATCCTCATCAAATTGCAAAATCGGAACTGGTTCTATCCGAACTGTTCTATCCGCCAATTTACTATTCCCCTGCATTTGTACTTCAGATGGTGAATGCATAGCTGACAACCATTCAGAGAACATACGATGAGTTTGTTGACTTCTCTGAATATCTCGAATCTCCTCTTCCTCCGACAGATGCTCAATTTCCATCGCTGCAACCCCGAGAATCTCATCCATCGTCTTCGTTTTCTTTGCTTGAGAATCTGAACATGGACCTTTGGGTTTACTAGAGTTAACATTATTAGTCTTCTGCACTTTAGAAGTTCTTGCCATGGCGTCAATACAAAGTTTTGAGGTTGTTCATGTTGTTGTGAAATATGCTGGATATAGGAAAAGATGGTTGAGCTTGTTCTCGGGATAGATGATTAGAACTTTGTGGAGATTGTTGTGTAGCTTGTTGAGAATTTTGGTAATTCGATTGGCTTTGGAAAAACATAAACATTCTTTGGAATTTCGGATTTTGTAGCACACTTGGATCGATTTGGAAATTATTTTGGGGATTTTGTGGGTGGTTTGGATTATTGGGAGTAATTAGGATTATTTGAATCCATAAATATTGACTTAGTTTAAGTAATATTAGGTAGGAGAGAGTAATTTGAAAAAAATAGATAAAATTTGGGTGTGGTAAAATATATGAAATTTGGGCTCAATTTATAGATAAAATTATTTTATATCCGTTATTGTAATTTTTTTTAATTATAAAGTGATTTTTTTTATTACCGTTACAAAATTTGTAACGTTAAAAAATGGTTGCTTGAATTAAATCGGATAAATCAGCCCAAAACCGCACACTTGGCAAAGAACGGGTTTCTTTGCTCGGTGGCATCTCGATGCGCGTCAGAGCCACTGACAGCACATCTGTCAACTTGCCCCACCCTATTTCACACAGCTTTGTCAAACGTAGAACTTCGTGATTTCTTCCGCGTCCTTCTTCGCCATCTTCCTTCTAAACCCAGCGTTTAAGTGCTTTTGAAATAAAACCAAAAAAAAATTTCCGCCAGATTTCTTCGCCACGCGGCGTCACGTTATTCAGCGTGTGCACTCCATCCGAGGTGAAGTTGGTCTGGAATTCTAGACCAACCAGCTCCAAGGGCCAATTGCCCCAATGATAAAACCAACCAAAGCTAGTTTTACTATTTGCTAGACCAACCTAAGACCACCCCATTGTAGATGCTCTTAGAGCGTGCGTGATCCAGAACTCGAAATAGAAAGGAAGGATAAATTGGGTTCCGAAGATGTGAACCTTTCATGTAAGGTACAATGTATACTTTTTGATCGGGAATAAATTAGGAAATTATATAGAATTAGAAAATAAAACAAGACCAAG
The DNA here is from genome assembly GCA_947646795.1 of Beta lomatogona. Taxonomy (NCBI): domain Eukaryota; kingdom Viridiplantae; phylum Streptophyta; class Magnoliopsida; order Caryophyllales; family Amaranthaceae; genus Beta; species Beta lomatogona. The sequence goes on from CANSNZ010001323.1 coordinate 88,800, forward strand.
AGTTTGATCAGGAAGTTAATTAGTTATAGTTCCGTTAAATAGTAATTCATGTTCTTTAAATTTGGTTTATGTGTTTTTTTTAATAATAATTTGGTTTATTTGTTATATAGAATAGATTGATCACATTTAAGACACGACAACATTCTTAACGTTAAACTTTAGTCCTCATTAAAAAAAAACATAACTAGCATCCACAATATGAAATATTCTTTTTTTTTAATGGAAGTATTAAGAAACATTAATTTCAATAATCAAAGTCATACGATAATTAATTATAATCAATAATTAATAACAATACAAACAAATATAAGAAAACTTAACTAAATACTTATGTGAAGAAACTATGAATCTAAAAGCTTGACACTCTGGGACATTCTTGAATCGTTTTCTCAATATATGAATTTTATAAGGGTGGAAATGTCGCTCAATCATAAATTTGTGTAGTAACTGTAGAGACTACAGAAGAAGGATTGATAACTATTATATATTGCAGAAGCGCATAACAAATAGTCAATAAACCTCTAACACTCATCCTTTGAATGACCTAATACATTAAATATCTATAGAAAAAGAGAAAATCTACCAATAAATGAGACATTATCATATATATACACGTATACATATAGATTAAGACCTTGCATTTTTTTTGTTTTTCCACTTTCTTTTTTGAAATGTACCGTATTTTTTTGCTCTTCCTACTTTTTCCCTCACAACAACTACCCATGTACCTTCCTATATATGGTCCATTTTTTTTACATTTGCTCATTGGATTTTCCCCAAAAGCAAATGGGAAGAACAAATAAATACAGAGGTAGTGCTAAATACCTAAATATGAGCTTGTCTAAATGTATGAGCTTGTCTAAATGTTTATTTGGCACGCTGAGAATTTCATGCATTGACCTTGTAAGTTGTTAACAAAATACAGTTAAATTGATACCAAATAGAGTCAAACTTATACTAATTTAGATAATTGGCATGCACCAAATCTTTAAGTTGATACCAAGTTACTATTTGGTATCGAAATATAGTCAAGTACCAAACTGTAATTTGATATCAACTTAACTGTATTTTGGTTCCAACAATATGGTACCAATAGAGTTAAACTCCAACAAGGACACACTGGTAATTACGCAATATGCATTTAAATTAATACCAATATAGAATACAGTCAAGTTGGTAATTAACAAAATAGATTTGGTACCAATTTTTGAAGTTGATACCAAATTACAATTTGGCCACCAAATCAAAATTTGGTACTATAATATGGTGCTATATAGAGTTAAGTTGATATCAAAATTGTAAATTGTTACCAACCTAACTCTATTTGGTACCAACTTGAATGTATCTTGATACCAACTTAACTATATTTTAGTACCAACTTACTCTTCAACCCGTGAAATTATGAGCGTACCCTCATTAAATTGGAGTCTCTAAAAACTTCAACAAATTATCATCAACACTTTTTCCCTAAACATAAACAAGAATTTGGGCATCATCATTAAAAATATGGTAAATAGAACCTCCTATATGAAGTACAAGGCTAGAGTTTCTTTAGAGGAAGAGAAGCGGCTTCTTTCTATTCGCATCAAGTCCCACATGAATATATGGAGATTGTTAAACACCGCCTCAAAATTTCTTAAAATCCCCCCCAAAGCACACTTGAAAATACAACTTTACCCTTAACTTTCTCTTTCATCCTCACCATCACTAAACCCATCCTTCACTACCCAACAACCACTTCCACAAACACAACCACCACCACCACGCACACCACCACCAAAACCACACACACCACCAACTAGACCACCACGCACACCCAACGAAACCAAAAAAAAATTGGCCTCCTCCACCGCCGGAACGTCCGCCGGGACGTTCCGGCCATGGAGGAAACGTCTGTCGGTTGGTTTCCTCCATGGCCGAACGTCCCGGCTATACGTTCGGTGGTGGAGGAGGCCAAAAAAAAAAAATTTGATTTTTTACAATGGAGGAGTCCGTGACTTGCGCGGGGTGGGGGAGGATTGGGGCTGCTAGTGGGGGGTGGAGGGGAAAGGTGGGGCTGCTCGTGGGGGTTGCGAGGAGGTGGGGGGATGCTTGTGGGGGTTGCGGGGGAGTGGGGGATGCTCGTGGGGGTTGCAGGGGGGGGGGCTTGCTGGTAGGGGTGGAGAGGGGGTGGGGGGGTGGTGGTGGGGGTAGAAAAAGGGTGGGAGCTAATCGTGGGGGGCTGGTGGTGGGGGTGGAGAGAGGGGTGGGGGGCTAATCGTGGGGGATGCTGGTGGGTGGAGGAGGAGGTGGTTGTGGGGATGGAGATGTGGCAATCGGGGTGGTGGTCGCAGGAGGTGGTACGGTGGTTTGGGAAAAGAAAAGACAAAAAGGGAAGGGTAAAGTTGGAAATGTTTGATGGGATTGGAGCAATTTTAAGAAGTTTTGGGGTGATATTTAGACTTTACACCAAACATACTTGGTTTAGTGGTTAAGACTTTAGTATGTATACAAGTTTGAGGTCATGGGATCAAATCTTATATCATGCATTTTCTAATATTTTTTTTATTGTATGTGTACTTGAAGTCAACACTTTAAGGGATAGTGCCACGTGACACAGTTTCTTGTTGAGGAACACCTTTTAATATATAAGTATAGATAATATAAGGGCCTTCTTTTCATTTTTAGAACAGGGCCTCTAAAATTTTAAAGACGACCCTGCACATAAGCCAATTAACGATAGGTAGAGACTTGACTGAGCTCGTATTTTTGTAGAGGCCCATTGATCAATATTACTAACAATAATCTCAAACATAATGTCTATCGATCGAGTAGTATTTAGTCCATTCGCAAAACTCTTACCTCTGTTTTTAATGCTTATAGGTTTAAATCTTGTCGAATATGATATTTTTTGGGGATAGAGATTCATTTATCTTCTCTCCCTAATCGCAAACATATAACCCGTAAACTCTAAATGAGTTAAGTTTTGAATGTAGTCCATCTTCTTACCATTTTTTTAAAAAAAGAATAAGAAAAAGTTTCATACACAGTGTCTAAATTAAAATATTAACGGTCAGATGCTCAAACACAGCTACTCCTTTAATATAGGCCTTATTTGGTAAAGAGAGGTTTGGAGAAAAAATTAGAGGTTTCAAAGCATATTAGAGGATTTAACTAGTCAATCCTTTGATTTGAGTCTTTGTAAAGAGAGGTTTGAAAAAGCCGATCGGGCAAGAAAAGCTCTTTTTGAAAAAGGTGGGGGAGGAGGTTTTTGATAGTAGAGGGCTGGAAGTGAATGGGTAAATTATATTTATGTCCTAAAGTCGTTCAATTATATTTATAAACAATAAAAAGTACAATAATGTGTTATGCCCATATTATTATTGGTCATTTTACACAATTATATAACAATTATCTATTCACCAAACACCTTTATACAACCAGCTAATACAACTAGTTAGCTACTTAAATCAGCTAATAACTATCTGCTAATTACCAAACAGGGCAATAATATTCTTGTTGTTATGAGCCATTTTGAACCAAGAATTGGACAGGAGCAGTAGCTCTCCCATTTCTTGCTAATGCAACTTGTACCTTTTTCTAACTTAAAATTTAATTTCGTTTATACTTCTTTTTCCTTATCCATAACTTCACAATCCGTGAATGTCATTTACTTTACTTGGTAAAGTCTTGTGGGAGTGGTATCCAAGATTCGAAATCGAATATTGTACGTATCACTGCTTATAGTCGATCTTTAATGCAAAAAGAAATTTTCACAACCTGAATAGCTGTTAAATAAATGAAAAATCATATCATATATAGAGAACATATAGGCCATATATCTATAACTAATTTCTCTTAAGAAATGGGGCTCCTAATAGCTTGTATTACGTACCTTTAAAGAGGGGAAAAAAAAGTAAAAAGAATACTTCCAATAACATACTTCATAATGGTTTTTTTTTTTTTTTGGTGAGAACATATTAGGCAAAATTAAACTAGCTAACCCCACACTTCGATAAGCTTGTATGTTTAAAATTACCGGTGGAGATTTTTCCACGGCATTATTTACTGTTACGAAGGCAAATATTCTTATGCAATAATACAACTATACTTGCCCTGGCAAATGTGGTAATATCAAATGTTGCCTTATTAAACGTAAAAGTGAATATCATCCGTAATGATGCTTTAGGATGAAAAAAAAAAAAAAAAACTAAAAGTGAATCCAACTAAATGTTTTCAACGTAGTAAAAAATGTTGTTGTATATTAGCAAACTGTTGTATGAGAAAATTTCAAATATATTCAATAATGTGAGATCGGGTGACTTATCTATACTCATATATTAAAAAATATTCCTAAAAATGTCTTTGTGCCATATGATACTATCCTCTAAGACTTTGATGCAGATACTTTATTTTCCATTTTCCATGTCAACCCCCTTCGTTAAAAATCAATATTGTGTAGTTATAAGGTTTTACACATGTAACATGAAATGAAAAGTGAGAATTTAATTAACTCCAGATCAAATATAACATCATTGTTTGGTATTTAATATTTAGTTTCTTGTTAGCCCTTAATTAGAGCAACATATATCAAAACCTTATTTATAAAACCTAAACATTCTCTACATGGCACAATTTATCTCTCTCTTATTGCCCCTTTACCAATTTTTCCTTAAAATACAAATATTGATCTTTCAATGTTAGTAAGTATATATAAATCTCTAAAATTTGTATAAAATACTACTCCCTCCTTTCCATATTATAGTGCATGATTCTATTTTTTCACGGTTATTAAGGTATATAGAATCTAAGAGAAATGTAAAGAGTGTTTGTGTATTGAAAATAAATGTTATGGGGAAAAGCTGATTTTAGGAGAGAGATTGACAATAAGTGGTGAAAGAGCATTAAATACATGACTCATTCAACCCTTGAGTTGAATAAACAAAGCAAAAAGCTATTTCCAAGAAGCAAATAAATAATGGTGGCACAATTTTTCTAGGAAAATCATGGAAAGGTATAGACTATAAATGAAAACAAGAATTATATTTTGGGACACCTTAAAAGGAAAGAAGTACTATAATATGGGACGAAGGGAGTACAATAAAAGTGATTCACTATGTATTGGTATTGTTTTATATGGGTTAAAAATGAGTTTAAGATTTTAGATAATCACACGGATGTTTTGTTCACTGTATTTATCCTCTTAATAATAATAATACTAATAACAAGTTTTACATTACTAATAAAGTACGATTAATGGTCCCTTCATCATAGTTATTTTACTTTTTTTTGTTTGGGGTTGGGGGATTGTTAAACGTCGCCCCAAAATTACTTTTAATAGACTATTTTACCCTTCTCTTTTTTCCACCACCCATCACCCCGCCCACCACCCGCCACCACCTCGCCATCACCTACCTCTCTCGCCACCCGCCACCTCCACCACCCACCTCGTTAAACCGAAATTTTTTTGGGGACCATGGGGCAAACATCGACCATGGGGCAAACGTCCGGCCGGGACGACCATGGGTGGAACGTCGGGCCTGGACGTTCGAGCCATGGGTGGAACGTCCGCACTGGACATTCGCCCCCATGGTCCCCAAAAGAAGATAGAGGCCCGATAGCCATCGGCACAGGTGCAGGTTGAGCTCCGACGAGACAGGAGGGTGGTGCGAGCGACATTCGAGCAACAGATTCCGGGGCAGCAAAGATCGAGTGAGAGGAGAGAGAAATAGGGGTTGGGGTTTGCGGAGGGGGGGGCCGGGGTAGGAGCCGCACACCGGTCCATGACCGGACCGGACCGGGCCGGACCCGGATGGACCGGTGGGCCCGGTTCGATCCATTTGCGCGGACTGGACCGGACCGGGTTATGATTCCGATCCCGAGACCGGACCGGACTGTTTTTCCGGTCCGGTCCAGTCCGGACCGGTTGGACCTGTTTGGTTTTTTAGGTGTTTTTTTTCCCTAATTCTAAAAAAAAAAAACATAATTCATTCAATACGAAATAAAAAATAGAAATCATATTCAATACGAAATCAGATTCAATACCAAAAATAAAAACAGAAATCAGAATCAATACTAAAATAAAATAAAATCGGAATATCAACAATATAAGATGATAATAAAAGGCCAGTAGAATTCTCTTATGAACAACCACAATAAGAAAAACACATTCCAGCATCTCTTGACAACATAATTTACATAAATTCTTGAACTCCATAACTGAAACTTGTGGGAGAATTGAGGTTGCCACATGAGGACCCAATTCAAATCTGAAAGTGGAAAAATCGTGGTACTAAAACAGTGAAATCTATAAAGTGCTGCAATTGAAGAAAAACTAAAACTTCCATGGATGCATTAGCAGAAGGATTATGGTGATTAGCATATTACCACTTACAAAAAGGTGAAATATCAAAGTCTATTAAATGTTTAGAAGCAATTTGTCACAGCCCAGTTTCATTTCTTCCCATTATTGAGGTCAAAACTTACAGTAGATGGTGTGCTATGGGAAGACGGTTGGAGTCTTGGATAAGAGAAGAGAAGAGAAGAGGAGAGAGAAAGAGAGTTGTGCGGCTGAACCTGTTTGTGTGCTAGGGTTTAGTTTTAGGAAGACTTACTATCTGTACTGTCTTTTGGAAATGCGAATTTTTTTTTAAAAAAAAAACCGGGTCAACCAGTCCGGTCCGGTTTCCACCGGTTTTTACCCGGACCGGTTACCCGGAATTCACTTTTTCCTTGGACCGTGGACTGGACCGGTTTCCCAGGACCGGTCCGGTCCGGTCCAAATTCTTGTCCGGTCCGGTCCAAATTCCGGTCCGGATCGGTTTGTGTGCAGCCCTAGCTGCTGGTGGGGTGGGGGGTAGGGTGGAGGCTGCTGGTGGGTGGGTGGCTGCGGCAATGGGGGTGGTGGTGGCGGGGAGGTGGATGGTGGTGAAGTGAGGTGGGTGTGGTGGGTTTGGTTGTTCGGGGGAAAAAGAAAGAAAAGGTTATAAATGTAATTTTAACTTTTTTGGAGCGATTTTAAGTAATTTTAGGGCGACGAATAGAAGTTGAAGGGTTGGCGAATCCCACCTTTACCGCCCATCTTCTCAAAACAGGTCTTTTTACCTCCAACTTGTTTACCAGGTTATATATTTATTTTTTTTATTTTTTTTTCCTTTAATCTATCATCCCCACCTTACATCCTTCTTTCATAGCTCACCCCCACCACCACCCCCTCTCACCCGACCACCGCCGAAGAGGAAACCCACCCCACCACCACTAAAACCGTAACCCCGGCCAACCCCATCCCTAAATGCTACATGAACCCGAACCCCCACCCATGGCCACCACCCGAACCGAACCCGAACCCCACCGGACCAAAACCCCACCCCACCGCATCGAAACCCTACTCCCTTCCACCGACCCTCACCCCCACTAGCCCAAAAACCCCACCACACCGCACCGAAACCCCATTTCACACCCCGACACCCACCACCTTGAACCGAAACCCACCCCACTAGTCAGGAAAAGGGGAGGCTGCTGGGAAGGGGAGGGAATCGAGGAAGAGGGAAGGGGATGGGGGCTCCGGCAGGGGAGGGGAGGGAAGGGGAAAGGGAAGGGGAGTGGAATCGCAAGGGAGGTAAAGGGATGGGGGCTCCGGCAGGGGAGGAAAGGGGATGGGGGCTCCGGCAGGCGGCAGGGGAAGCAAGGGGGTGGGGCTCCGGCAGGGGAGGCAAGGGGATGGGGCACCGGCAGAGGAGGGAAGAGGCAAGGGTATAAATTCCTTTATTTTTTAAAAAACCAATCAGAAGGTGACACGTGACAAGTCACCTTTTAAAACAAGTTACCAATTTCACAACCGGTAAAAGGCTTGTTTTGAGAATATGGTGGTATAAGGTGGGATTGTTTCCAGATTTCGATGAGGTGGGATTGTTTTAAGAAGACGTGCCAAAGGTGGGATTATTAATTTCCATTTTTCCTTTTATTTTTGCAAACTCTTAGCTTAACTACAGTACATCGTAGTCTTCAATTTGTAGTTTTATGATTAAAATAAGTCTCGTCCTAGCGAATGTACCCCAACAACTGCTATAAATAGTGTTAGTAGCAGCGGAGAGGCTATTAAGGGGCCTAAGAGGGCCATGGCCCCTGGTAGCCCAACCTGTGATGCTCGGACTCGGACAACCAAACAAACCTAGATCTGAAATTAGAAGATGAGATCCACCAAACAAGAGCAGAAACATTAGGGCTTTTGATAAGAAAGCAAAGACCAGCCGATTGGAACCATGAATCTATTTGTTTTCTTCTCCGAATGGCGGGAGACCCTCCGCCATTGATGAACTACTGAGTTTTCTCTTTTTTCCTCTCTTCCCCTTTATTCTTTCTCTAGGTTTTTTTTTCTTTATTTTTTGTTTAAATTGGGTAGGGGTATGTGGGAGTGTGGGATTTGAATAAAAAAGTCACGTGATTGTTGGACATCTTTATTTTTTATTTTTTTATTTTTTGATTTCTTTTACTTCTCTGTTTTGCCCTTTTCAAATTGTTGGACTATTGATTCATATTTGTTCTTTAATGGCATACAACTGGTGGCAGTAAATGCCTTCTTTTCCTTTTCCAAACTTTATGTTTATGACTAACCAACTATTTACCATATAAAATACTCATAATTTTAAAAATTGACTTTCTATTTTCATATAATAATAAAATGAAAACTTTTTATTAAAAAGAAATTATAGTTATAATTGCCGGTCTCCGAATCCAATTCTACGTTTTGGGTCCTTCTAAAAAGAATCCCCGAGTCCTTGATTTTTTAATTTCCCAAGTCCGACACCCGCACCCGAGAGAGAAGTGTACGTGGCCCTCTTTAACCAAGTCGACTTCGCTCCTAAGCAATGGCGGATCCAACGTGGGCTCAACCGAACCCACGCGAATCTGGGTAAAAAACTGGGTAGACTCAAAGATAAAGGAAACTAAATAAATAATATTTCACGCGTATTATATCATTGAATGCATATAACTCAACGGGTCAAATGCGTGTTAATGTGCAATGAGTTGAAATTGCATTCATGCGTCGCGGGTTAGAATCCTGGGTCTGGGAGGAAGTGTTGTTTGATTTTTTTTTTTTTTCCTTTCCTTTCTATCTTTTATTTCTTGGTTTCTTCTTTCTTGTCTTTATCCTTCCTTTATGTTTTTTAGCTCTCATTTTATCTATAAATTTCTCCCTTCCATTCCACCAAGTACTAATGAAGTAATTTCCTCCGATTTAATTATTTGCAATTTATGAGATTTTACACTATTCACTTGCTAATTTTTATAATTTTACATATTTATAATTAGGGATATGAAGGATTAAAGTTATGCATTGAAAAATGTGAAATTTCAAAAGTTGCAAGAAAAAGAAAACGGTGGAAGTAACAATTAGTATTGTGTATATCGGGTGCACAATAAATTATTTATTGTAAAAACTAATGCTTTTGGCCAAAATGGGTCATTTTCAAAGTCAAAATGATCACTTTAAATTTCATATTCATTCTAGTTGGTAATATTTCTTTTTTTTCATCGTTTCATATTATAGATAGTTTTAAACTTTTAACACTTAATTGATAGGTTGATTTAATGAAAAACTAGTTTTTTCTGCCCGGGCGATGCATCGGGTCAGTTACAATAAACTAATATGTTATTATTTTTAAATTTTATAATTTATTTTGTTACTTTTCGTATTTTTTGTCCATTAAGAACTTGAAAAATTCACGTCACAACTTGATAAGTAAAGAAAAATTGAAAGGTTTGAGTTTGAAAACAATACCTAAAAAGGAATTGTGGTAAGGGTCTGTTCTATTCAACTTATTTTGTCTTATCTTATCTTATCTTATAAGATCTTATAAAATCTTATCTGATCTGATCTTATCTTATCTTATCTTATCTTATCTTGTCTTATCTTATAAGATAGTTTATTGAGTGTGTCTAACATATTATTTTATCTTATCTGATCTGATCTTATCTTATCTTATCTTATCTTATAAAATCTTATATAAGTTAAAATAAGTTGAACAGAACGGACCCTAAGAGAATATGACATCAATATTCTCTTGTAAGTTACGTAATAAGAGTGTTAGAGATGTATATACTTGTTCAAGTCTTTTTAGTTAAGTATACTTATTACAAGACTTTATCATATTTTATTTGAAACATTAGACAACAAATTCATAGTGTATTGATGGTTAAGCTCTAACTTTTCATTTCAAAAGTCACGTGTTCGATACCTTGCACTTACACATTTCTTTTTTTAAAGTGAGGAGTACACATAGACATAAAACATTTGCATTAGAAAGTTGAGGAGAGTGCCACGTGGCACATAGGCTTTCTTTCGCACGCCTTTTAATATATTTGTATAGATGTCTTGAATGCCTTAATAATTGATACTATGTACTTTGTTTTATAATAAATTGATAGTCTTTTGTTTTTTTAAAGCTGAAAAGGGGCAAGCCCCCTAGTCTTTTGTTTGTACAAGTATTTAATCAGTTATTCTGATGATGTAATTAAGAATGAAAGATTTGTTATTTCTATAAAAAATGTAACGAAGACAGTAAAATAAAATTTGAAATTTATATTCGAACAACTCCGAACCCACGTGGCTCAATTCCTGGATCTGCCACTGGCCCTGGTTAGTAGTAAGCAGTACTATTCACAAGTCACAACACTTCCTTATATCCTAAATTCTAATAATAGATTAATTTGAAAATTATAGCAGTTGCTTCAAATAAGGTTCTAAATTTATATGGCAAAGCTCATTGTGATCCTCTTTTCTTTATTCTCGTCGGTAAGTCCTCGGACTGCCTCACTGCCTCAAATGCATTCCTTCCTCCGACAATAAAAAAATCCATTCAACATTTCAAGTACCATATGTCAAATGACCTTTACTTTGATCTACTGGGTCTACAAAATTAAGTCCAACATCAATTGTTAAGTTACTTCTTATATTTTTAATGCTCATTGATTCATTTTTACGTATATTTAATTTCGGCGATATTTTTAATATATTACGTACATAACAAATTTTTCCTCAAAAAAAAAAAAAAAAAAAAAAAAAACGTACATAACAAATTTAGTGGTAAGACGACTATTATGGCAATTTTCTTTTGGACTTAATTTCAGTCCAGTTCCGTTCAGTTTAATTCTGTTGTTGTTATTATTATTAGGAAAAATTCACAAGAGATGGCTCAACTATTACCCATTTTCTTTTATGAGTCCCAACTATGTATTATTCCCTACGGGTCCCAAGTTTACTATCTTGTGAATTTCATAGGTCCTGAGTTACTTATAAACGATTTAGAAGGTAAGATTTTTAAACATTGATCCGAGTTTATAGGTCTCCGTCACTTGTTGGAAAAGTTCGAAGATGGTAAACGTTTAAAAATCTTGCCTTCTAAACCGGTTATAAATAACCTTGGACCTATGAAAATCACAAGATGGTAAACTTAGGACCTGCAGGGAATAATTCATAATTGGGACTTATAAAAGAAAATGGGTAATAGTTGGGCCCCCTCTTGTGAACTTTTCCTTATTATTATTATTGTTATTATTATTATTATTATTATTATTATTTATTACTATTAATACTATTATTAATATTATTATTAGTATTATTAGTACTATTAGTACTATTATTAGAATATTATTTATTAATAATAATTATTTTATTATTAATTATATTATTATTGTTATAGTATCATTATTAGTTACTACTCCCTCAGTATTTTTTTATCTTTCCTACTTTGACTTTTTACGTTTGCCAATGCACTTATTTTACATTAAATATCTTTCATTACATATTAGTAAAAATTATAATAATTGAAAATTAATAAAGTACTAATTGAGACGAATCAAACAAGATCCCACATGACTATATTTTTTCTTATACATTGAGAAAAATGTAAAAGATTCTCTCTGATTGTGAATAGTGTCAAGATTCTAAGTGAGAAAGATAAAAAAATACATAGGGAGTATTATTATATTATTAATATTAATATTAATTATTATTGTTATTATTAATTATTATTAATATTAATATTAATTATTATTGTTTTCAATTATTATTATTTATTATTAATTATTATTATTATTATTAGTATTATGATTTTTATTTTTACTTTTAATTATTATTATTAATTATAATTATAAAAATTAAGCATATTAATAATAATAATAATTATTATTATTTTTTTAATTATTATTATTGTTATTATTATGTATATTAATTGTTATTATTATCATCATTATTTTTAAATAGTATTATTATTATTATTATTATTATTATTATTATTATTATTATTATTATTATTATTATTATTATTATTATTTCAGTTTAGTTCAGTTCGTTTCAGTTCAGATTCTCTCATTCCAAAAGAACGGGGCATAACTACATAGGAGTACTAAAAATCTACCATCATATTAAGGATGCCTATACATAAGTATCTTATATATACTCCCTCTGTTTCGTTTTAATTTACTACTCACTTCACTTTGGGGGAGAACCAAGGGTGAAGTACAAAAGTATGAGAGAGAAAAATGAAAAGGTAGAGAGAGAAACTGAATAGTGTGAGAGAGAAACTAAAAAGTGGATTAAAATATTAAAAAGTGAATGACATGGGTGGAAAAAGAAGATAAAGTAGATGTGACATGTTACCAAGAATAGAAAAAGCAACAGTGTGTAGATTAAAAAAAACAGACCAAAAAGGAAAGTGAGTAGATTAAAAAGAAACGGAGGGAGTATATTTTAGTACTCTCTTCGTTTCTTAAAGATCCTTCCACCTTCACTTTTTAGGCATGTCAATACAAAACTTTGAAAATTAATATCTCTACTTATGTAATTGAAAAAAATTATTAAAAGTAGATACTTAAGCACATTTTAAGACGAATCTAACAATATTCCACATGATTATATTTTTTCCTTACGTATAAATCACAATCAATAGTCAAAGTGAAATTTGTGAATTGTGAAAAATGACAAATGGAAAGATCTTTAGGAAATGGAGGGAGAACATAACAAGAATATTAAAAAAAAATCATCTACTGGTCCTCTTGTAGTAGCTTCATCATCAATTTCTTTCTTTTAGGAAATACTAGTTGTTGCACCGCGCGGCACCCCAAAATAGTGTAATTGTGATATTCGTAATTTGTCAGGCGTACTTAATACGATAACATTTTTTGCAATTGGTTTCAAATAGGTGGTAAGCACATGATGTGTTTGAACTGCATTAAGCAAACCACGGAGGGTATGTGCTCGTACTAAAATTGGTTACACGTCCACATAACGTTGAAAAAAGATACATGGTATTGTTTTTTAAAGTACAATTTGAACGTCTTATCTAGCAATTCCCGATAGTAATAAAATGTTGAACTGGTCAACGTGGAGGGTTCCAACATGTCTTTGAAGCATTTGTCAAGTGGAGCCTTGGCTTATTAACGTAAGATGTTTATAACGTCCCCAGCGTAGCACCTCTGTTTTTGGAAAATTATGTGTTTGGTGTGACTTGGATTAAAAAGTCGTTCTCTTCAATTCATGAAAGCTGCTGGCAAATTCCTGTGTAGAGGGTGCAAATACACAAGGACCTAGATGGCGTGATTTGGATGTAAAAGCTTGTTGCCATGAATTCATTGAAGATGGTGGCAAATGCCTAGCAAGTGAATTGAAATTTACAAGGTCTTAGAATATGTGTTATATTTGAGATTGGCATGAGAATGGATGTAAAGTGAGAATAAACGTAAAAAGGCAAGATGTTTATATTGGCAAGCAGATTAACAATATATTCGGGCCGACATGCTGAGAAGAGCTTATATTCGGCGACATGTTGAAAAGAGTTTTACATTCTTTGGTGAAGGAAGTAAGAAATGTCGAGTCGAGTGTCATTGGACGCATTTATTTAAAAAAAAAACCTTAAGAGTAAAGGAAAGTGTCATTTTTAACTCTTCTTGTCTAAATAATGATTAGTTTCAAAAGGTAAGGGACTAGGGGCAGCTAGATTGGTGTCGACGTTGGTCAAATAACCTATTTCTATTTATTTTTGGATAATATAAGAAAACAACTTGTATATGCCATTACAAACCTAGTTATATGACTATCTTTTCCTCAAGCATATAATGAATAGAATAACATTCCAACATGTCATAAGTTTATAAATATTTCGAGTAGCCACTTAACTGTATACTAACATTACTAATAAAAAAAGCTCCATGTAAGGATTTCATGGTACTTATTCAAACTTTAAATTAGTCATGAATGGAATAAGTAGCAAAAAGTAATTCACATAAGACCCTAAACTAAAAACAAAGATAGACTGAAATCTAAAGACATTCCAGCTTTTAAAATAGGTTGAATTCATCAAAGCTACTACGGTTCATTGTAAAAACTTAAGCGGAACTTGCTTTCTAAAAACGAAGCATCGTACTCAACATGTACTTTCAAGGAAAAATAACCCATTTGAAGCTTAAGATTACCAAACACAATATTAAAAAGGCAAAACCTTTCACATCTAACCACATCGATAATATTTTCATAAAACCTACAAAAGAAAAAAGACAGATTAACATAAAAACACTCAACATTATATTGTTCTTCTAATCCTCTTCGTGCTTCGCCCTCCTTCAAATGAATACTTCAATAAAAAAATATCATGTAATTTGTGGTGATGAGACTTGACAGTGACGATCTCAACATTATCCCTTTAAAGGATCCCTTTTGCGACCATACGACTGATTCTCCCAAATCCTGTGTAATTTCAAAAAATCTAGATTGTTTGAGATCAAAGCATCAACACACAATATATGTTTTGAGTTCGAATTAGAGATTTTTAAGAAGAAATCAACATTAGTTATAATCCGTAGTCTTCTAAGCTTATGACGCAGGTATAAACAACAAAACAACTTAAAATCTAGCAACAGTAGATTAACTTATTCCCATTTGAATCACAATCACCTTTAGAAGATATACAAGTGATATAGAACGGCTCAAATATTTTTGTCCTTTCTTTTTTAATCATGGACTAATTACTTAATTAAACCAATTCGAGAATCAATCAAGGTCTAGCTCTTAACCAACCTCATGCAGAATTAGTTCAAGAACTTTGCTAATCTCAAACTATTGACATTGGCTTACCTCCCAAGAATCATTTTATTAATTTAATAGTCCCTAGTAGCATTCCTTTTGCTAGTGAGGATGAAAAAATAGCATGACAGTTTACATAGGTCTTGAAGACAACCAAATAGAGAAAGAAATGGAATTGAGATAAGCATGACAGTGTAAAACAGAAGCTTAGAATCAAATGAGAGTTCACCTATTCTTCAATGACATGCTACAAACATGGAAGAAATAAGCTCTTCCTTTTCTATCAGTGCTTCAATGACATGTTACAAAGATGCAAGAATATTCAAAACATCAACAGCAGAAGTGTAAACAGTTTTACACAAATAAGCAGCATTAGCGAATTTATACGATAGCCCTCGAAATATCCTAACAACAAAAGTAATATGGCACATAAGAAAGTAAAATACCTTTTTGCTAGGGAGCTGTAATATGTGGAAACCTGAAATCAAAGTAATTTGGATTCATGCATCGAATTTCTTCCCGTGTAGGTGTACCAAGAACCTTGAAAGGAACAATAAATTTGATCAAAATTACAGAATATAGCAAGCAAAACCCAACATGATCGTAAATCTCCACAAGTTTCTTAATTGGAACTTCTTAAAGTATACCGTGATGATCTCAACAAGCTGATCAACCACGTTTTACCTTAGTATAAGATGCTACCATATATAGTACGTCCTATATTCCCCTCCTATAATACCTCTTTACATTAGAAAGTCAACTCCTATTTGGTCCCTCCATAATATATGGCTCTCTCCTTTCCTTCCAAGCTCTCACCTTTAGTCCGTTACTGCCTTTTGCACCAAATCTCTTAACTTTCCCAATCTAAGTGGGTGGAGTAGAGACATTGTAATAGTCTATGAGTTCCTAATAACCAGGTTTTCACTAATTAGCATCCATACATATAGCACTAACATCTTGACCTTGAAGGCCAAACTTCACTACAACTGCATCCATAAAAGCCAAATACATCCATTATAATAGTCTATAAAGCTTCATGGATAAATACAAACAACACAATGTCCTACCAAAGCCATTTCCACACCCTCCATACACCTCTTCAATCAAAAAGGGAAAAAAAGTAATTATATCTAGTCATTAGACTTGATGAGGTTTGGCCTTCAATCTTGATCCTTCATTTAGAAATTGGAAAAAAAAACCATGAACCTATTTACCCATATTTTACCCTTGAGGATTTCAAGAGACCATACTACTCCTGATCTCAGATGAGTTAAGACCTCACTGTATCCCCAGTAAAATTTTATTAGTTGTCAACTGAAAAATCAAACATTAGTTGTGTCTAGATACGAAAAAAAAAATCTTGATATGCAAAAGAAACTTAGAATCAAATGAAACTTGAGATGCTTGCATTTAACAGTAGAAGATGCATTGAGATAAAAATTCATTGATGATTAAATGGGATCTAACCGACTATAATTTACATAGTACAACAAATTTAAAGGAATTACAGCTAAAAAATTAAAATCTCTAGGACAGGAGAGATCAAGAGAAGTGCGAAAATAAACAAAGTGGAAATGCCAACAAAATGCGGGATAGCCCTAAAAATGGAAAAATAATAATAGGGGAACCCCAACTTATAGATATACGGTTGCGCTAACTAAAGAGCAAGAACTGGACTTAGGATGTCTGATTAATGTCGAAATTTGGATAGTCAGATTTCCAATGTCATTTTTTTTTGCCTCGATTTTGAGCCAGCCCATCTAAAGAAATCGCATCTAGTTTCAGGATTTGATGAAGGGCCCTGCATAAGTATGTACATGCTAATTACCAATACAAACTAAAAAACCTCTCAACCAAGTTCATAAAACTGCAACTTTAATCTTCAGCTTAAAACAGGTAATTGCTAAGAATTGATATTTAGGAAGGGTACTTTAGCATTGGCATTGTAATTGAGTTGGCGTGGCTTGAATAAGGAACCAAGACAGTTAGTTAGAGGGGGGAGAGAGAGAGAGAGAGAGAGAGAGAGAGTGAATAGGAATCGGAATTCTACAAATAGGGGAGTCCGGAAAAGAAGCATTGTGGAAAATATTGTTAAGAGTTTGTAGTAGTTACTTGGGAGAGATTCACACCTCTCGAAAGCTTGTTACTATCTTTATATATCTTCTGCAATTTCCATTTTATTAATCCAAATTCATTTTTAGTCCTAATCATCATCTTTATCTTGAATTAGCTATGTCAGTTCATTGCAGTAATACTGCAGGAACATCACTAAAGAAGAGATATAAAGAAAGAACAGAATTAGATGCATTAAGATGTAACAAAACCTCTACTTGAAGAGATAACGACTCAATTACAAGGAAAATGTTTTAGCAACCTCATCACCACAACATATGCAACTTATGTAGGTTCCAGCATGCAAATGCAATTAGATGAAGTATAAGAAATTTACCTCAGTGCGAGCACAAAAATAAAATCTTCGCCCAGAAGTAGGACCCTGTTTTTTGACAACCCGTGAAACACAAGGTTCACGATGCCCATCATAAAGAGGTATGCTTTCCTGCATAAGTTGTTGAATCCTTTGCCATTCCATCACAGCAACAGTCTTCTTATCATTTCCAGGACAGCAGGCAGTTGACATGTTAGGCTCTTGTGAAGTAGCACCTTCATCAAAATCACTTTCCGGTTTGACAGTCTCTGTTGTTTCCTTTGCGTAATCAAGATAATTAAAAGTGAAACATGAAGCCAAAATTTCAGAGGTGGATTTTTTGTAGATTTCTTTTCATTTCCCAATGTATTATGATTTTGGAACATTTTAGAAAAGTGAATATAGGTAATTTAACAAGACATGCTCTACATGTGCTCTCTCCATCATACTAAGACGACAAGAACAAAATCAATATGTAAGACCATAAAAGTATCGAGACATTCAGGAAAGCGAATCAGGTGATCATTTTCTCATTCGAGTAACAACATAAATAAGAAGCTAAGCCCTTCAACAACTACATACATCAAACCATCTAAAAAATGTAAGTCATCAGCACTCAACTAAAATGATTAGTACAAGCTACATGACATTACAAGCTAGGCAAGATATAAAATTATTATAACATCCAATCTTAAACCAAAGAATTTTTAAAAAGGAATCTAAAGTAAGAAACTAACAAACACTCAACTAAAATTGATATCTTGGCTGCACTCTAATTCTGGAAAGTGGCTCATGGTGACCCTTTTTAGTTCTAATTCTGACTGAACATCAACATGCAGATATCTTCAGAAAATGTTTTCTCAACAATCACTATATCTTAGAACACAATTTGTCTGTCAGTCCTCTTGAGCAGGTTAACAGGGTTGCATTAGGGTAAAATTATATATAGAGAGAAAAAAGGATTGTGTTTTGTATTGTTATAGCTTCCTCCACTTTTCAATTCAGGATCTGTTCTTTGTGGTGATGCCACTTAGTGGGTGGTGTTAATAGTAATGGAAAGGTCATGGTCGTGATTGACAGTTTTGGTGGTGCATTTACGTGGTGCTCGAGGTTGGTGAAAATGGGGCTGTGTCATTGGTCGTGGTGCTCGAGGTTGGTGGAAATGGGGTTGTGTCATTGGTAGTGGTGTCGATAAGTGTTGGGATCTAATTTCTCTCTCCGGTTTTTCCTCAATCTCATGGGAACAAAGACCCCTAATTCATTTTTCTTAATGCATCACTACTCCATAGGTTGCAACTAAATAAAAGAGGAAGTAATAATGGCAGGAATCCTAGTTAAGGCTAGCATATTCAGTATGATTACTTTACATATTCAACACAATGAATAAATTATATTCTACCAGACGGAAACGACATTACGCTAGCACCACATTTTGCAGCATATCTACCGTTCTTCTTTGAAATTTGTGCAGAATATCAACCAGAACACTAACGAAATCTGCAATAAAAAAAGGAAAAATTGTCAAGAATAAGTTAACCTTTAGGCTGTCTTCTGAAAATAAAGCAAACTTTGGATCAACTTAGAATAAGCAAACTTTACACTCACTTAAACTTTAAATGGGTTATTTTCCTGATAACCGATTGAACCCATCTTCCTCTCACCTTTCGATTTCTTTTTCCCCCACTCTGTCAACTAGTCACCCATTTTCTCTCTCTCTCTTCTCCTTTTTGATAACTTCTAACCTACTCTTTGAACTTGATTTACGCCATTGTTTCAGAGGAAAGAGAAATTTAAGAGGGAAGCAAAATTTTGAATTTTCATAGGAAAGCAAAAGGGCGGACGAGGTTTCTCTTCATGAGAAAGAAGGAACAACACAAAGGAACAACTATCCATAAAGGCCGAGCGGCGGCAATCGGCAAGAGGCAAACGATGCATTTTAATATCCGGAATTTACACCAAAATTGGTAGGGAGGAAGTGCGAGTGAGTAAGAGGGAGGATTGGGGTTTTGACTCTTTAAATTTTGCTCGCTAATAATTAGAAGATGGCATCAATTTTTCCACCCATAAATTCCATAAACTTTGCTAATTGAATAAAGATTCTTTCGACAACTCAAATTTTCAATGATCACGCATGGAGTTTCAATTTTCACAAATTACAAATAAGATGGGGAGTTGGTTACTTGGCTTGTTCGAATGGATGACTCTGAACAAGAATGTCACCCCCAAATAATAAATGTGGCTATGCAACCCCACCTTTACCATTATCTCTCTCTCTCCTCTAAACCATTTCCCACATCAAGCTAGAAGCAAAATTCTGAGAAAAAGAGTAAGAGATAGTGACGGGGGCTTGATAGGTTGTTTTTTTTTTACCCATTTTTTGATCTACTTACACTCTTACTCCTCTGATTTAATTAATATTAACAGCAGTATATAATATACACTAATACTCCCACACCCAGTTGGTCCATTCTACCTGTTTGTTTGACTGCATTAATTTCTTAGTTGGTTTTTCTGCTTTTGATATCTTCTTCTCCCCTGCTAATTCAAGGTTAAAGGGTTGGTTTTCTAGAGCTTTGTTTGGTAAACCACTAGCTCTTTTTACTTGATCTTGTCTTTGATATGACATTGTTGATTGTCCTCATCTTCCGGGTATTTATTTAGAAAAATTATCAAGAATAAGTTAACCTTTGGGATCTCTTCTTAAAATAAGGCAACTTTGGATTAACTTAGAATAAGCAAACTTTACACTCACTTAAACTTTAAATGGGTTGAAAATAAATATGACCTGCAACAGTATGTAATAGCAGGTAAACCTGTTGACGTGGCAATTACCATTGTTTTTTTTTTTTTTTCATTTTTTAGTTTCTTTTGCCTCTAAACCTATTGAAAGTCCTAAAAAGTAAAAAAGCTAAATCCTTAAAGTTGAAACTTCTCAACTAGCAAAAATAAATACCCAGAAGATGAAGACAATCAACAATGTCATATCAAAGACAAGATCAAGTACAAAGAGATAGTGGTTTAATTACCAAACAAAGCTCTAGAAAACCAACCCTTTACCTTGAATTAGCAAGGGAGAAGACGATATTAAAAGCAGAAAAACCAACTAAGAAATTAATGCAGTCAAACAAACAGGTAGAATGGGCCAACTGGGTAAAAAAAAACAACCTATCAAGCCCCTGTCACTATCTCTTACTCTTTTTTCTCAGAATTTTGCTTCTAGCTTGATGTGGGAAATGGTTTAGAGGAGAGAGAGAAATAGCGTTGGAGGTGGGGTTTCATAGCCACATTTATTATTTGGGGGTGACATTCTTGTTCAGAGTCATCCATTAGAACAAGCCAAGTAACCAACTCCCCAAAGTTGTTAAAATCGAGATTCTAGTTTGAATCGAAAACGACCTTTAGAATCGAATCGTAAAATCGAATCGTAGAATCGTAAGATTCTGCAAACACGTATTATCAAGATATCGCACTCAATCTTCATTGAATATGCTAAAATTATAAGTTAAAAGACCTAAAAATTGGAAAAAATAGTTGTTTATCCACTATATTGGCAATAACTAACAATATATATCTATTATTTGCTTTGTTACCATGATTTATATTTGCGAGGTTTTTGCTAATCAACAGAAATATATAGAATCGTCTAGAATCGTGAATCGAATCGTCTACCATATTTTGAATCGTAAAATCGTAAGATTTTAAGATTTGAATCGCAATTTTAATAACTTTGCAACTCCCCATCTTATTTGTAATTTGTGAGGAAACTCCATGACTGATCATTGAAAATTTGAGTCGTCGAAAGTTTCTTTATTCAATTAGCAAAGTTTATGGAATTTATGGGTGGAAAAATTGATGCCATCTTCTAATTATTAGCGAGCAAAATTTAAAGAGTCAAAACCCCAATCCTCCCTCTTACTCACTCGCACTTCCTCCCTACCAATTTTGGTGTAAATTCTGGATATTAAAATGCATCGTTTGCCTCTTGCCGACTGCCGCCAGTTCAGCCTTTATGGATAGTTGTTCCTTTGTGTTGTTCCTTCCCTATCATGAAGAGAAACCTGTCCGCCCTTTTGCTTTCCTATGAAAATTCGAAATTTTGCTTCCCTATTAAAATTTCTCTTTCCTCTGAAACAATGGCGTAAATCAAGTTCAAATAGTAGGTTAGGAGTTAACAAAGGAAAAGAGAGAGAGAGAAAATGGGTGAGTAGTTGACAGAGTGGGGGAAAAAGAAGTAAAAAGGTGAGAGGAAGATGGGTTCAACCGGTTATCAGGAAAATAACCCATTTAAAGTTTAAGTGAGTGTAAAGTTTGCTTATTCTAAGTTAATCCAAAGTTTGCCTTATTTTTAGAAGACAACTTAAATGTTAACTTATTCTTGACAATTTTTCCCATTTATTTTTGCTAGTTGAGAAGTTTCAACTTTCAAGGATTTAACTTTTTTATTTTTTAGGACTTTCAATAGGTTTAGAGGCAATAAAAACTAAAAAATGAAAAAAACACGAAAAAAAAACCAATGGTAATTGCCACGTCAGCAAGTTTACCTGCTATTACCTATTGTTGCAGGTCACATTTATTTTCAACCCATTTAAAGTTTAAGTGAGTGTAAAGTTTGCTTATTCTAAGTTAATCTAAAGTTTGCCTTATTTTAAGAAGACAACCCAAAAGTTAACTTATTCTTGACATTTTTCCTAAAAAAAAGGGAAGTATGTTACTAGTTAGTCAAATTAATATAGTTCTCTTGCACACATTTGTAATTTCCACTTTTCGTTCAAGTAATTTCCACTTTTTGTTCTTCTCTTACAGACATTTGTAAGCATTTTTAATGAGAATCGTGAAATTTCTCAATGTTTTTATTTTTCTACAGCTTGCATTGGTGAGACTGGGTAGCCCTGCATCAATTTCTCCAGAAGCTTACTGGAAGAATAAGCTGCCGAACACTCCTATGCCTAAAACTATCGAGGACTTATTGACCCCAGCTAGAGCTGTCAGTTTGGTTAATGAACTGCTGGTTGAAATGAAACAACTGAAATTTGAACTGAATTAAACTGAACTGGGAGTAACTGTAACTAAAATCAACTGAAAAATGATGAACGGAAACTGAAATAAACTGTAAATGAAAAACCAAAACTGAACTGCAACTGAACTGAAACAAACTGTAACTGAAAATAACTGTGAAAAACTGAAAAGTTGATCGATCAACTTAACTGAACTGAACTGAATATGTAACTGAATTAACTGAACTGATTCAAACTGAAACTGAAACTGAAATGAACTAAAACCAATTCAAACTGAAATTGTTTTAAACTGATTTTTAACCGTACCCGAACCAAATTCACATATTACCCAAATTCATGATAGTACTCCAATTCACATACAAATTTTATCATGATAATTTTTTATTAGTAATTGAATTTATGACATATAACTTAATTTCTTGATAATTTTCAACTAGGTTAAGTTCACTACTTTTATACTCCAAACTGAATTTAAATTTTACCCAACTTTATGATATACTCTGACTATCATGATAATTTTATAATTTTATTATTAATATATGAATTTATGACATTATAGCTTTATTTCATGATAAGTTGATAGTTTTAAAAAATCCATCAAACTTTTACAAAACTATGTATAACTTTGAAAAAGGCTACACATACACAAGGTTTATGTGGGGACTACATACACCACCACTAGAAAACAACCACATCATTAATTGAGAAAATGAAAGAGAGGGAAAAAAGAGAAGTTTTGGGAGGGAAATTTTTCGCTGGTTAGAGCCAAAGGGAAGGAACAGGCGGGAAGTTTGTCGCTTTCCTTTTCATTTGGAACTGAAATAATTAAAAAAGTTACAGAAAACTTGATTAATTTCTTCAACTCTTGAAAACAAGTTGTAGAAGAAGAAGCAAATGGAAGCCATTAACGGCGAGTATCGTCCGGCGAAAAAACAACCGTTTCCTCTTACTCCCATCACCGGCCTTACTCCCACACACCACTGACCAGACACAACGACTTTGAGAAAAATCCCACTGGCTCGCGCCGAAACCGATGGAATCGCCAGCGCCAATTGCGCTTCATGTAATACAAGATTGGTATGCGACTCGATTTCCGGTTTGTCTTACCAGATTGGTTTATCATCCACAGAAAATAATGTTGAGATCACCATCAACATCCCTGTCTCATACAATTATATCCATCTTCACTTTTGGCAAGTAATAAAGAAAAGGGCATTTTTGTGACCAAAATACCTTTGTTTGGTTCTTAGCACATTTGCCTCTGTTAAAAGCATCCATTATTCCAAACAACTAGTTATTGAAGGTGTACAGTTAACTAGTTGAGAATACATACAATATTAGTTTGAAAAGGAAGGAAACACTAGTTGTTAAGATAATCCACCATATAAAGTAGATTCTATAGAAGTTGAGTGATGATTTCGAGGATTGTGGAGAGGAAGATTGCCAGAAGTTGCCACGCGTTTCTGGTGACACCGTATGGGGTTGGGATGAACAGGATTATAACCCTAGTTAAGTTTTTTTTTTATTTGTAAATTGTAACCGAATTTAATTTTGATCAGTTAATGACTTAATGCTGTGGTGTAAAATTATTAGGGTCTTATGAAGCTGTTTTTGGGTTTAATTTTTGTTGTTTCTTCAAAGTATTCTATTATATTATTCTGAGTTTCTGACTATAGAAGCTAATTCTCATCAAATTACAATCTTTGTTGCAAAAGAATCACACTCATGTTGGGAGCACCTGGACTTTTCTGGATTAAGTGTTCATAATATCCATATGATAAATAGGGAGAACGGGGTTGGAGAGCGTTATAAGATTATTTGGGTAATTTAATCCGGTGTTAAATTTTAGCTTTGGATAATAGATGATTTTGTCAACTATAAATAGTGTAAATCATTGTAATTGTCTTGTATAAACCAGAATATAATCAAATAATTTCTATAAAAGTTTTGTGTTAATTGTTTTGGTGAAACTATTTTATTTTAATAGTAGTTGTCCATAAAAGTTGAAGAAGATGGACAAAATGACGGCGAGGGTTTAACTTATGACCAATAGTGTTGATTGACTCTGTTACTATGTATATTAGTATCAAGATTACTGAAACAATAGCGTAAGTTTTAAAAAAAACATAATCGCAAACAAAGTGTTGAACAAGTACTTACAATAAATCAGTAAGTTATCAAACGGTGTTACAGTTATCTATACCAACAAGACTCATTGAATTCAATAAATATAGTATTATTATTTTTAGAGTTCAAACAAAAGATTTTTTTTTTTTGCTAAAAAAGATGGACAAAGCCCGAAGAAGAAGAGCAAAATAACTTACAGAAAAAAAAAAGAGAACATTCCTCAAGGAAATTACTTGCTAATGTGGTGATCCTTCTTTATCTCATCCAATAACAACTCATTTTAATTCAATTGGATGTTGAGTTTCGAAATGAATACAACTTATTGGCGATTATCTTAAACAAACTTACGCCATCATGAATTAGCTTATCGACTTACATTGATACATCGATCTAATCCAATATCAACTTGTTTCAATTTAAATTAGATGTTTTGAGTTTCAATGTGATTTAACTTAGAGACGATTAACTTAATTATATGAAGCATTGTTATGTTGAACCAGTCCACTGAGTTACAATGTTCTACATCTGTTGCAACTGAGTTAGATGCTTTCGGTTCCGAAATGAGTTCAACTTAAAGATGATTAACTTAAGTAGAGTACTGTTATTATCTTGAATTAGTTTATCGACTTACATTGATACACTCATACCAATAACAACATGTTTCAATTTAAGTAAATGTTTTGAGTTTCAATAACTTTACCGACTTATGTATTCCTCTAATGTAATATCAATTTCTTTCAGTTTGGCTAAGATACATGAGTTTCAAATTGAATATAACTTGTTAACGATTAACTTAAATGGAGTATTGTTATCTTGATTTAACTTATCGATTCACATAGATACCTTGAGCTAATACACTATTAACTTATTTTACGTCGATTATATGTTTTCAGGTTTCAAATGCATAGAGCTTAATGACTACTATAGTTATATTAATCCATTGATCTAATATAGTAAAAGTAAGACATTGATCTAATCGACTTTTAAAAAAATGTCTAACTCGTCTTTCGAGGAAGTTTATAAGAATTCTGATATGAGACGTCCTTTTTAACCAAACATGATGTAATTTGCATAAAACTAAAAGTTTGAATATCAACTTATACAAAATTGTCTTATTCCAAATTGTCTATTATATCAGTCTTGTAAACATATATCGATGTCACTTTAATACACTTTTTGTGAAGTACAGTACAATCGGTTTTTTTCGAGGCAAGTGTCAGACTACACTTACTTGCCACGTTAATTCCAACTGAACCCGAAAAAACAGTTGGGCAAAACCCGACATGAAGTTCCATTTTTCTCAACCAAATACAAGAATGTGACTAACTTCTACCCGAATTGATGCTATAATTGTCGAACTTATGTGATTTTCGTCAATAACCGAAATAAACCGAAACAAAACCGAAAATAACGCAACGTGTTTTAAGCGCTATGGATTCAACCGTTGGTTGGTTTAACTGTTCGGATAAAACTAGTTTAAACTGCAACTGACCTGAACTGAAACTGGAAGAAAAATACCTAAATTAAACTGAACTAAAAAGTTTGTTAACTGAACTGTTAATAATATTAACTGTTGTAAACTGAACTGATATGAACTGAACTGTTTGGATATAACCATAACTGAACTGTTGAACTGAATTGACACCTCTAACCCTAGCTGGTTGATTTCTAACATGCTCAAATCTCAAAATTCAATTTTCACTTTATCTACTTTTTGTTTTTACCTTTTTCTTTTTTTCCAAACTAGCATAGTTCATGAATAAAAACAAAAGTGAATGCCAATAATTTCTGGATACTGATCAGATAAATTTAGATCATATCATATAAGTTCAAATCAGATCAGATCATAAAAATTAAGTTCAGATCAGATCAAATCAGTAAAAATAAGGTGAACTAAATATTTCTTGAATAGGGTGCGCCGTGCTATTCTATCAAAATTTTTGTTATTATTTATTTATTTATTTAACGGGTATTTCAATAAATTAAAGCATTAACAAAAAAATAGTTGTTTGACTCCTGTGATTCCCCAAATTATTTTATTTGTCAAACAAAATGATTTCTTATTTGGGATTGATATTTTGTCACAAATAGAATTCATATCTTGATAGTTGGATAATGACTTGCAAAGTGAGTAGCGTGTTATATTAGAGTTAAAACTTATATGTAGCTTAGATATAATATTATGTTACTTTTACTTTCCTTCTCTCTACATTTTGCATTTTTTCCATGTTCCATGTGCAATGACAAGTGTTCCAATAAAAAAAACGAAGGGAGTAATTGTTTAATGTTGGTTCAAAATATATAATTAGAATATACGTGTTGATTAATAAAGTGTTTTTCATGTCTCCTTATATTACACCCTAAGAGTATAGGACCGAATAAGTGCCTTGCTAATTGTTTTTTTTTTAAAATTAAAAATTAATTCATTGATTCAAAGTCATACGACATCTACAATAGAAGTCAAAACTAAACAAATACATATCAAAATGAAATAAATACAATTCTAATATGACAAAACCACGATCTTTGAGTAGATCTAACACTTCGAAAAACCTCGTCTTTCACATCTTTATCCGATGCAGCCTTCTGCAAGGGGGTCTATCGATCTTTTGTAGTTTTGAAGTAGAACTGGATTCAATTCAAG
Organism: Beta lomatogona; assembly: GCA_947646795.1. Taxonomy (NCBI): domain Eukaryota; kingdom Viridiplantae; phylum Streptophyta; class Magnoliopsida; order Caryophyllales; family Amaranthaceae; genus Beta; species Beta lomatogona. The sequence continues at coordinate 116,069 of CANSNZ010001323.1, forward strand.
TGATTGTAAACGAAGTATTGACATCTGTTGCAACCCCGCACAAATTTCAATCAACAAATCAACCTCTTGAATTACACAAAAACCCAAAAACAAAGTCTCCAAACTCTCACATGGAGAGAGATAAAACTCAATATATGGGTAGATATAACCCAATAAATGGGTAGAAAAACTCTCCATTAGAGAGAGACTGAAATTTATTAGAAACATTAATATAAAAAACTAGAAACAAAAGGAGAAAAGGGGCTTACCACCGCCCAAAAGGGTGGCGGTAGCCCCTAGGTTGAAAATTAGGGTTTTGTGGGAGAGGAGAGAGAAGAGAGAAAAATAAGGGAAATAGGTCGTGCCTTGGTAATTGTTAAATTCAAGAGAAAAATAAATTCTCATTGTGGTTTGAAACATCGTCTTTCATGTCTAAACATATATAGACATTCTAATTTATTAAGAGTTAAGATACACATATCCTTCTAAACTGCCCTCTTTTGAGGCCTTGCTATTTCACAACCTTTGCTACCAAACTCCCACCCTCATGGACCATAGCCCCTGTGAGCATAAAACCTGTACCGCTCGGGTAGAAGATGGAAAGACTTACCACACACATTTTCGAGTCCATCTTATTGATAATTAGTATTTTCTTTATGTTCAAATTAGATTATCATGTATAACACTTAACAGAACTGTGGGTTTTGCTTTCTCTTGATGGGGTTTATTTCCCAAAGTACATAGAAATAAATCCCTTTTTCTGTTATGTTTAATTTAAATTAAGGAAAAATTGTTAGAAACTACCTTTTAAAGTCACTTTTAAAAAAAAACTGCCTTATATCACGTTTATTTTACAAAACTTCCTTATAAGTCGAAAAAATTTAAAAAACACTACCAAATATAGAATTTACTAACCATGGCTAACTATTCCCTCCAATTATCCCTCTAATATAAGATTATGAGATACCCCTTAAATGACCCCAACCACCCTCTTTGTTTATTCCCTCACAGCAGCATTTTTTCATCCCTTCCACAATCGAATTGCAGAGCAGCAGCATTAGCATATGACTCTATGAAATTTTTTTCACTTCCTCACTGTCAAATTTCTCACTGCAACATTTTTTTCACTTTCTTTCAATTACCCCAACCTGGTACACGAGCATCAAATTGCAATTAAGTCATTAAGAGAAAGATCCATATATTGCATGTTGGGTTAAAAATGGAATTGCAGAGCAGCATTTAGTGATTTCAACCAACAAATTCCCATCGAATTCCCAATATCACTTGTCTCCCCTCTGTTATATGATGAACTAGAGATATCTTTGTCTCCACTTGATCCAGATAATTGGGGTCCATCATTAATATCTAGACGATAAGGCACAATTGTGCACATGTTAGCCATCTATGTTTACATTATAAGTAGGGGCTTAGGGCAATAACTATGGCGTTCATAGTCATGAATGCAATTGCTTTTGCCCTTCTGTTCAGAGAGCTGAGGATTGATGCTGAAATTTGTAGTATAAACTTATGGGAATATTTCATTGAGGTGGCTTGAGAATTACCCTTACTACGTTGAGAGTCTAGAATGCAACGAAATATGGTATAATGGTAATGCCAGTGCTATGCAATTCAATGGTTGAAGGGATGAAAAATTGTTGCTGTGAGGGAATAAACAAAGAGGGTGGTTAGGGTCATTTAAGGGGGCTATTTTCGTAATCTTAAATTAGAGGGATAATTGGAGGGAATAGTTAACTATAGTTAGTAAATTCTACATTTGGTAGTGTTTTTTAAAAGTTTTTCCACTAATAAGGTAGTTTTGTAAAATAAACGTGATATAAGGTATTTTAAAACACAAAAGTGTCTTTAAAAGGTAGTTTCTAACACTTTATTCTTGAAATAAATTCCGTAATAAGTTTCCCATTTCTTTGAATATAATGCAGGAGGTGAACCAATGGATACACCACTTAAAAGGACTTCAACCGAGTGGGAAATAATCATTAGCCAGCGTCAAAGGTTACAATGGGTTGTTATCTTACAGTACTAAAGCCTCTTTGAAAAGCCTCAATGGTTACACATGACTTTTATCCTACAACAACAAAGAGTCGTTAGCTTCTTCTAAAAATCCCAGCTACTTATCTTATGATAAGCAAGGATTAGATTCGAATAATCCCAACTATGTATCTTACGATAAACAAGGTTTAAACTCCGATAATCCAAAGTATTTATCCTACAATAACAAGCAAGGATTAGAATCTACCAACGGCTATAATGGGTTGTTATTTACAACAAAAAGGATTAGAATCTACCAACGGCGATAATGGGTTGTTATTTTACAACAAAAAGGGATTAGAATCTACCAACGGCTATAAGAAACAATTAACATCTACGACTAGCAGTGTTAAGATATATATCAGTTATTTATGTAAATATGATCTTTTAGGAAGTAGTTTCCTTTGTATAGTTGGTTTCCTATTTTGTAGGGCTAAACATCCTTATGTATAGCAGTGCTTGTCAATCAATGAGATCAAACAAAATCATTCAACCAAAACGTTATTCTTGACATGGTATCAGTCTAGGGAAAACCTCGATCCATTCTTCCATCAATGGCCGGCGATGAGGTTGCCGTTTCTATCCCACCACCAAAAATTGACCCATCTTCACCGTACTATCTCGGGCCGCAAGACCGCCATGGAGACTTTCTAACCCCGAACCGTCTTCGTGAAGATAACTACGATGACTGGGTGGCCAATATCCACACCGCCTTAGAGGCTCGTCGAAAATTCTGCTTTCTCGATGGAACTATCACAACTCCCAAAGCGTGGATTATGCACTAGGGTGCACAATGCTCATTGTGCACCCAAAAAGAACATACCATTTATAAAAAAGAACACGAGCTTTTTTCAACAACTTTTCTACTTTAAAAAAGAACACACGACTTAAAATTAAAGAACATGTAAATCTATATTTATAAAATAACATATGTTATAATGAAAAGAACATATAGTAAATGAACATCTACGCTTAAGGTAAAAGAACATGTACCTTTTTAATTTAAATTTGAAAAAGGAATCTTTAGTTGCAAATTTTAAGGAAACAAATAACAACAACTTTTAAAATTATAGACTCTGAAAATGATAAAACGACGTAGTTTAGAAGAGGGTGCACCATGCTCTACATGCACTTGGGTGCATGTACTTATTTGCGCACAACTCCATCATCTCCTTGCACTGCTGCTGATTGGGCAGCCCTCTAAGCCATGCTTCTGTCGTGGCATATGAATACTATCACGTCGGACGTCAAACTTTCCATCCCTAAGTTTAGGGACCCTCTTCAATTATGGGACACCCTCAAAGCCTGGTACGCCGTCGCCAACGACCCCTAGATTCATCAATTACACTCCTCCATCGCCAAGTGTGAACAGACCAAAACAATGTCGGTGGCCACTTATTACTCAGACCTGCACATTTTGTGGGTTGAACTTCACCGTCATGAGCCACTTCTTGATTGCTGTCTTTGTACCAAGTGTGATACAGGTCAGCGGCATGCCAAGCGCCGAGAAGAATGCAAGATTCATCAATTCCTTATGGGTTTGTATTCTTCTTATTATGCAAACACTCGTACTACTATTCTTGCACTCGACCCCCTCCCTTCACTTGATGGCAATTCAGGATGAAAGAGTCCGGCTCTCTACGCAGCCCCTTGACTCTCAACCACCGGAAGTCGTCGGCTTTACTGTCCGGGCTGATTCTGGCTGCGGCCGCGGTCGTGGAGACCGCCTAGATCTTGCTTCTTTGGTCTGTACTCATTGCAAGAAATCTGGCCATGATGTGGCCACTTGCTTTGAGTTGATTGGTTACCCGCCTCATTAGCACGACAATAGTGGTCGTGGCCGCGGCAGATCCTCCGGCAGAGGACGTGGCACCCCTGCCCACGCCAATGCAACCACAGTGGGCAGCAGCTCCACTGAATCATCCTCAAGTGGGACATCCTCCACTTCCTCTCTCTTTTCGGCAGAACAATGGAAGGTCCTTGTAAGCATGTTTGGTAATGTTAAAATTCCTGAAAATCGCCTCACTGGTAAGTTTGACACTCTTTCTTGGATTCTTGATACTAGAGCCATTCACCATGTTACTGGCGATATTAAATGGTTATTTGATGTACATCCTATTTCTAATTGTCATGTTGGTCTTCCTAATGGTTGTACTGTTGTTGCTAATCAAGAAGGTTCTGTTTGGTTATCTAGCACGATTGTTCTTACTAATGTGCTTTATGTGCCTCAATTTCGTTGCAATTTGGTTTCCATCTCTCAATTGTGTGATAGTTTGCATAGTACTGTCCAATTTGATTCTCATATGTGCACTATACAGGACCCGTCGATGGAGCTGATTGGAACGGGTGTTAAGCGGGATGGACTTTACTTCTTTGGCGGCATGGATTCTATTCAGCACATTTATGTTTCTGGTGACGCTTCCACATTTGATCTATGGCATCGTCGAATGGGACATCCCTCAGCGAAAGTTGTAAAGTTACTTCCTCCTGTCAGTCATTTAAGGTGTAGCTTTGATAAGGGTTGTGACATTTGTTTTTGTGCTAAGCATCCTAGAGAATAGTTTCCGATTAGTGATAATAAAACCACTCGTTTTTTTGAGAAAGTTCATTGTGATTTTTGGGGCCCTTATAGACATGCCTCTTCTTGTGGTGCTCACTATTTTCTGACTATAGTGGATGATTTTTCCGGTGCTGTGTGGCTTTATCTGTTGATTGACAAAACTGAGGTTTTTAGCATGTTCATGTCATTTGTAGCCATGGCTGACAGACAATACTCTCAAACCATAAAAATTGTGCAAAGTGATAATGGCACTGAGTTCGCTTGTCTCCGTGATTACTTTGTTGCCACATGCATCATTTTTCAAACTTCTTGTGTTCATACCCCACAACAAAATGGCAAAGTTGAGCGTAAACACCAACATATCTTGAATGTAGGTCGTGCTTTGCGTTTTCAATCCAATCTTCCTATTTATTTTTGGGGAGAATGTGTTCTAGCTGCAGCTCATCTCATTAATCGCACACCTACTCCTTTGTTAAACAACAAAACTCCTTTTGAATACTTAACTGGCAATTCTCCCTCTTATGGTGCTATTAAGGTGTTTGGGTCTTTGTGTTTCGCTCATAACCACAAAACATATGGTGACAAATTTGCGAAGCGGAGTCGTAAATATATCTTTGTGGGGTATTCTTTTGGTAAAAAGGGGTGGCGTCTATTTGATCTTGAGAATAAGGAATTTTTTGTTTCTAGGGATGTCAAATTTTTTGATGACGTATTTCCTTTTGAGACTCCGACAAAGTGTGGATATTGTTCCCGAAAATATTGTTGATATTGTGCTTGATGTTGATGATGACTTTGCTCATGTGCCCATTACTACTACCTCACAACATCAAACATCTCGCTGTCCATCCTCCCATAAACACGGCCCGGCCCACTTCACAAAATATTCCCTACACTTCTCCCTCAAACGATCCCTCCACAGCTCCTCCCAATACTTCCTCCCAACCGGCCCACATTCCTGAACCTCCTTCATCTCCAGACTCGGCCCAAATCCTTGAGCCTCCTCACCCTTCATCGCCCGCTTCTGCTGGGCTTCCCTCAAACAGGACTGCTTCCCCATCTTCTACTCCTCAAATCAGCAGCGCCCCTACTGGGCTTCCTCTTTACCCGCCACCTCCAACCTTACTTCTACAACGATTGGGCCCTCATCTTCTGAGCCCCCTTCCATGCTTTATCCCACGGATTCTCCTGCTCTTGGGCGTGGTTTGCGCACTAAAGTGCCATCAGTTCTCTTGCGCGACTATGTTACTCATAATGTTGCCGTCAAAAGTCCTTCCCCCTCTTCATCTAGTTCTCATCGCTCCTCAGGTACTCCTTACCCTATTGCACATTATATCAATTGTGACGAGTTTTCTACAAATTATCGTACTTTTCTTCTTGCTCTAACTTCCACACGGGAGCCTCGGTCTTTTAAGGAGGCCATGAGTGATGAGCTTTGACGGAAGTCTATGCAAGAAGAAATCACTTCGCTCTTGAAAATAATGGCACTTGGACCATGGAATATCTTCCTCCTGGTAAACGGGCTTTTGGTAGTCAATGGGTGTACCGCAACAAATATGATTCCAATGGTCTTCTTGACAAGCGCAAATCTCGCTTAGTAGTTCTTGGTAACCATCAAAAGGAACGTATTGACTACATTGAAACTTTTGCTCCTGTTGCTAAGATGGTAACTGTTAGAGCTTTTCTTGCTATTGCGGCTTCTAAGCATTGGGAACTCCATCAAATGGACGTTCAAAATGCTTTCTTACATGGTGATCTTAAGGAGGAGATGTATATGAAACTTCCTCCCGGTTACGGCTCTTCGATCCAAATCTTGTGTGTCGTTTAAGCAAGTCTCTGTATGATTTGAAACAAGTTCCCGATGCTTGGTTTGCTAAGCTTATTCTGACTCTTCGTCACTATGGTTTTCTCCAATCTTATTCCGATTATTCTCTGTTCACTTACACCAAAGGCACTACTCGGATTAATGTTCTTGTGTATGTTGATGATCCGATTATTATTCTTGGCAATGATTCTCGCTGCTTTTACCGGCTTTTAAAGCCTATCTCGAGGATTTGCTTTTGCATGAAGGATGCGGGTCCTTTGCGATATTTCCTTGGCATAGAAGTTGCCGGGGAGTTACGCATGTTTATTTCTTTGTCAACGTATATACACATTGGATATTGTTGCTGAGGCTGGTTTATTGGGTGCTAAGCCCTCTAACTCCCCTATTGAGCAGAATCACAGACTTGGTCTTGCTACAGGCGATCTTATTCCCGATCCCGAGATATATCATCGTCTAGTTGGTCGTCCGATTTACTTGGGCTGTTACTCGTCTCGACTTAGCCTATTCTCGTGCATATTCTCTCTCGGTTTACGCGAGGCACCTCGCCGGGAGCATCTTGAGGCTGCCCTTCGCGTTCTTCGTTATCTCAAAGGCACTCCTGGTCAAGGGATTCTTCTTCTAGCAAACGGTGATCTAACCTTGCGTGGCCGGTGTGATTGATTCGATTGGCACTTTGTCCTATTACTCGGCGTTCTCTTACTGATTGGCTTGTCTTTCTTGGTCACTCTCCTATATCATGGAAGACAAAGAAACAACCCATCGTCTCTCGTTCTTCTTCTGAGGCCGAGTATCGTTCCATGGTTGCTATTACTTGTGAGCTTAAGTGGCTCAAAGGTGTGCTTCTTAGCATGGGTGTCCATCATCCCAAATCTATTCCTCTCTTTTGTGATAGCCGATCCGCTTTACATCTTGCCAAGAACCCCGTCTTTCATGAATGCACAAAACACATTGAGGTTGATTGCCATTTTTACCAAAAATACATGCTGATCATGCCAAAGAGTCATTCCATGCAACCAAAGATCAAGTTTTCTTTGTGGAGAAAAGCCTCAACCTAATAACAAAGATGACCTTACACTTCCAAAAGAGTGCGAAAAAGGGTTTCTTCCTACCCCGTGAAGTTTCAAACAAAATCCCATTTTCATCTAAAAAAGTACAACAAACTCTCCAAATTCTTCTTAGACCCTAAATCAAAGGAAGTTTATGTTCTCTCAAAGAGGATTGAGTTGTGTGAGGAGCCTACAGTCGAATGAGTCGAGAAGAAATGTGTAACTTCACTCGAATCCATGGTAGACTATGTAATCTCCAAAATTGGTACAAATGTAAAAGCACTTACAACAGAAGTAGACAAAGATCACTCAATGATAGAATATACAATCAAAGGGATGAAAAATCTAGTGAAAAATGATCATGATACTGTAGTTTGCCATAAGATGGGGTACCCTTACGCCGTGTTTTTCTGCCATAGGACGAAGACAATAAGGTCTTACATGGTTTCTTTAGTAGGGAAAGATGGTACCAAGATAGAGGCAATTGCAGCATGTCACAAGGAAACTACTGAATTCTTAGACAATTACGCTAAAAATGTTCTTAAAGTTGTGCCAGGAAGTACCCGTATCTGCCATTTCCCAGCTGCTGAGGACACCATTATCTGGGTTCCCAAGTAAAAAGATTTTGAGCTTGTTGATAGCTTGCTTAATTTGTTGCTTTACATTCTACTACCGTACCCTTTGTTTAATTAGTTTATTGAAATAAGTTACGAATTTGGGACCTTATTGTCTTAAATTTGTCCTCTTCACCAGTTTATGTATTTGTTTGCATAAATATGTCGCTTCACCAGCTTATTGAGAGTAAATGATAATGGATGCAAATTATGCAATTTATGCTAATTGGTTGTGCAACCAAATAGGTTTGAGTCTTATATTTCCGTTACTTCTAGCTGTATCTTTTTCGTTTGCTTGAGATGGATTGGAAGCAAAAGAGACGACGTTGATACAAGGGCCGGGGAATATCGGCATATACCAGAGCAAAAGAGACATCATTAATAGCTTTGTTTAATGAACTCAGTAATGACTTCTTATTCTATCTTCCCGGATATTTTTGATAAATTAAAGTTCAAGTGGCCTTTTATTTAGTATTTACCATACATTAATAAAGTTAGCAGCTAAATCTCGCACTACCCAGTTTCTCCAAGTTTCATCCTCACTAGTATAAAATTACCCCTTACCTCACTCACTCCTCAATCTCCACATCACTATAATCTTTCTTTCCAAAAGTTCACTTTATAGTAGAAATTTGCTCACTGAAAAACTTTGAGGGCCCTTAAGCCCATCTATGGAATAAAATAAATCCCAATTTTCAAAAAAAAAATTTGCTCACTGAAAACCCGAGACATGAAATTTGGTCATCTGCGCCGTAAATAAATTTCCTATTTTTTTCCTTCAAATAGGGTCAGACACACGTCCAAACCATGGTATGAGACCTTTTATGGACTTTGGACATCTTTTCTAGGCGTCTGACCTTTTTTTTAAGAAAAAGTAACTCACCAGCGGCATCGAATTTTTCACGCAACATTGACTTTTCTCGGAAACGTTGAGTTAATTCCGACAACGAGTCACTAATAGGGGTATTCAGAAAAACCCGCCCCGAACTTTCTGCCCCGAAAATCCGATGACCTGCATTATAAAGTCGGGTCAAAATGTTGTTTCTTAAAATTTTATCTGGTCGGGTACCCGGCCTGGTAAAAATTCTAAAATTCGGGTCGGGTAATTTTTTTTTTTTTTATTAGGAGATTAAGTCAGCCCAAGGGCTAACCCCTACAAGGCTACTAGCCTGTAGGAAACACCAACACATTGGCTAGTAAGGCATGCATAGCATGCTAAAGAAACACCCCAACGATAGTCTTTGGGGGTAAGGATCGAACCCCGACCTCGGGGCGAAAGGAGTCTTCTATCCACTGAACTAACTCCTATCCTTTATTCGGGTCGGGTAATGGACCGCATTGGAACACTTGACGGGTATCCGGTAATAAATTCTTATAAAAATTCAGAATAAATTATAAATTAAGATGAACACACCAAAAGGTGCTAGAAAATGTAGATCCATTGATTAACCCAATTACCCAATAAAGCACTCAACAAGATACCAAAAACATTTTAACAAATAGTATTAGTACAACTCATAGCAACCACAAGTACTAGCATCACAATTTAACAACAAACTTGAATTTTCACTAATATTTAAAGAGAATTTGACCTCAAAAGAATAATATAGTTAAAATGGAAAATTTGATTCTAAAATCTGCGAAAAAGATACTTTGGAATCGCTCGAAATTACCTATGAAGAAGAGATTATCGATTATTCTTGTATATACATAATCTTCGTAATGACTTTGAAGAAAATAGAGGCGAGAGAGGCGAACGGGAGGAGAGAGAGAGATCGAGGGGTAGAGAGGGGGTGAAGTGTTTGAGGAAGGTTAAGTATTTTGTTTCCTCTTGTGAGGGTTTCAAAAGAGTGGAATCAGAATTGGGCTAGTAAGGGAGTGAAATAAGTTGACAGCCCAACCAAACCTATTAAAAGGGAGTTCATTACCTCAATCCGTTTCCAAGTACAAAAAATCTCCAACCAAAAAATTCCTTATGGTGGACTATTTTAAAAAGGGTAAGGTGATTGTTGAGATTATTCGAAGTTGAACAAAAATTAAGATTAATTAAGAATATCATAATAGCTCAATTTATTCTTGTTAATTTTCCCTTTAAGATATTACATGCATGATGAATGATGTTAAACCACAACCACTCCAATAACATAATAGTATCACTTTCGTCACGAAACATATTAAACCAAGACTTGGACAAACCACCCAGTCGATAACGAAGTGTTGAAAACTTGTTCTTTAAAGGTTAGGTAACTACGCTTTATTTCCAAGATTTAATATTTATCACTTCACACGTCACAACCGCATTGCCAATATAGAAATGAAATTACATATGCGGTCTTTAGATCACCTGATTCCAAAAATACTTGAATATATTAATTTTCATTTGATATATTCAACTTCCATTTGATATAGTCAATTTTTATTTAATATAATCAGTTTTTGTATGATATAATCACCTTCTATATAGTCTGTTTTTGTATATAGTATAGTCAATTTTATAATATAGTCGGTTTTCATACCGTATAGTCGTTTTTTTTCTACTATAGTGAGTTTTTGTGTGATAAAGACAGGTTTGGGCTGCACAATAAATTATTGTGAACCCGGTCCACCCAAGACGTTTTTACAATTAGTTTAGTGTTTTGCTATTCCTCGCCCCGTATTTTGTTAGTATCTCCCTGTATTTTATGAGCAATGATAAAACACTAACAGGTAGTGGCCTTATAGCTTGGCTACTAACAAGGACCTTTTAGCAAAAAAAATTGGTGAAGGGTTTAACAGAATTTGACAATGAATACGATTTCAGACACATAAAAATGGGTTGATTTATAAATATATGCGTCTCAAACACATCAACTGTGGTTGGTTTATAAATAACAAGTGTCTTAAACGCACAAACAAGGGTTCTTACAAAATTGTACTTTTTTGGGGAAAAAAGCTGACGGATAACGGTAATCGATGCAACTTTTACATTTTCAGAGATTACGGTTGTACTTTTTGACAAAAAGTAAGATTTACCACACAAACATAGGTAACAATTGTCTCAAACACATAAATATGGGTCGGTTTATAAATAAGAAGTGCCTTAAATACATAAACAATGGTTCTTATAAATAACCAATTACACGTTTTTGGAGAAAAAAGTTGGCAAAACATGCTAATCGATGCACTTTTACTTTTTCAGGTTACAGTTGTTGACAAAAAGTAAGCTTTAACACATAGAAACATAGGTTGATTTATAAATAGCAAGTGTCTTAAACACATAAACAGGAGTTGGTTTACAAATAGCAAGTGTTTTAAACACACAAACAAGGGTTCTTAAAGTACAAGAGATATAAAGTTCACTTTTTCTTATGAACAAATTTTTTATTCTTTAATGTTAAAAAACGTACTTCAACTGCATATGCTAACATCTAACATTTTTTCTTTTACACATTTATTGATATACCCTCCAACAATTTATTTTTGCAGATAGGTCCAAAGGCCACTACTTTTTTTGGCCCACTAGGGATCCCATGGTAAGATGAAGAGCCTCGCTGGACCGTAACCTTTCGCAGGTTAACCCGCCCTAGGTTTGCGGGCATACACTTTGAAAGTGCGGAGGATGGTAAGGAGAAACCCTCTTCCAAAGCGCTCCTAGTGGGGATTGAACCCCCAACCTTGAGGTTGAGAGGTTCTTTCCTTACCACTAGGCCAAGCTTAGTTTGGTCTTTTGGCCACAGCCTATTTCACTGTTCGTGCTTTATCATTGTTCGTATTTTATACATTTATACACCATTTTATTTCTTTCCTCCATTCCCTCCTTTCCTTTCCCTTTCTTTACTCCATTCCTCCCATCTCAACTACAATATAAACCTTCACTTGCATCCTTCACCATCACCACCGCTATTGTAGCTTTGAGATCTTTATTCTTCAGACATGACTGATTCTATCTCCTAGAAAAACATTTCTTTACAACTTCATTGATATTCATGGCTGCTCCACTTGAATCCATAGCTTTTCTTTAAAGCTGCTTCATTAGAAAGCGAAAACAAAGAAAACAAAATAATTCATCCTTTATGATAGTACATAAACGAAATATCTTTATAAAAAAAATGAGTGAAAAGTATTGATAATAATAAAGCAAATTCCACCGAATTCATTGTATAAGTATGAAGATTTTAAGACCCAAATCATATTTTAATCATTGAATCACAGGATAAGAAATACAAAGTTCATGAAATGACCAATAAATCATACCAGAAGAATATAGGCAAAATAAAATGAGAATCAAAATCAGAAACTTGAGTGATTAAGAATTAAAAGGTTTTTCTAGATAGATAAAGAGGCAGGGGAGATTGAGGAATGTCACGAAACACAAAACACCAAAATGATAGGCGCCTAGTATAGAAGCCCCACCAAAGGATCGGGAGTCCATGATAGGAGCCTGCACCTATGTGGGGCGTCTATAATAGGCTCCTCACCATAGGTGTTGGCGTCTATCATGGACGCCTGAATATTTGGTGGGGCGTCTATACTTTTTTTTTGGAGGGAAATATCAACCGATATATTAAATCAAATCAAGATCCGCCAAAGTTTGAAGACTTTGGGGGAATGAATCCATACAAATTCGCTCAACATTCATATCGACCTCCCATCTAGCAATACTATGAGCTACCGTATTACCTGCTCGTCTAACATGAGTACATCTAAACGACAAGAAAGAACTAGCAAGCAAAACAATATGATCATATAACAAGAAAATCGGAGCTGCTCCCATCTTCTTTTCTTTTACTGCCTTCACCACATTCATAGCATCTCCTTCTAATATAATATCTTGAAAGCCCATCCTTCTCGCCACTTCCAACCCAAATTTTGCTGCTCCTGCTTCAGCACACTCTGAATTCCATTGCACATCCAATCTCTTCACTGCCGCAACAATCAACTTGCCAAAAGCATCTCTAATAACCACCGCAAATGAAATACCCCTGCCAACCATCACATGTGCATCAAAACTTATTTTCACACTAGGTACAGTAGGTGGATACCACGCAGCAGTAGATGGAGGAGAAAAAAGATGCCCACCCAACTGAGTCTTGGTGTTCCAGTATCCATACTCTTCCATCATCTTGGCAAATCCAGCAGCCACAACAGTAGCTTCAAAGTTTATCCCAGCCTCAAAAATAATCTTATTACGGCAGAACCAAGCTGCCCATGTAAGTGAAGCAAACTCCCTCAGCTTATCCTCTGTGAGCTTATCCGCAATCCAGTAGAACATTGCAGCAAAAGAGGATTTCGGAGCAGCAAAAATGATATTCCCAAACTCACTGGGAGCCCATATCTCCTAAGCATATTTGCATTCAAACAAAGAGTGCACACACTTCACATTTTCTCGACTCTCGGATGTGTCTAGACTGAAGTACCCCCATAACACCCAGGCTTCCTTTACAAGCCCGCCATAGAAAGTGACTTAGTTTTGGGGGGCCATTTAGCCTCCACACAGTTCTCCAAAGTTCAGATTCCGGTGCACTGTGAATTAGCTCCCATGTTCTAAGATGTCCCAGTCTACCAAGCCAGTAACCCGATCTCACTGTATAAATCCCATCTGAAGTAGGCCAAAAATCTGCTATCTTTTGGCCACGAGCTAGATAACGGAAGATTGTGAATCAAATTGCATTCATCAGCATTAAAAGTTGCAAAAGAACCAGTTCGGTCTTCCAAAGATCCCCGTTCAACATAAATAAGTTCGCTCATTGTCATATCTAAAACACTCTCTGTATTTGGAGTAGGAACACAGAACGTCCCACTTCCCGACAGCCAAGCATCATCCCACACTCATATAGACTTGCCATCCCCGACCCGCCACTTCAAACCTTCAAGCAAGAGTGACTTCGCTCCCCATATACTACGCCAGCAATAACTCGGATCATATCCCCGATAAGCAGCAGTGAAGCTAGAGTTTTTAAAGTATTGAGCCTTGTAAATGTCATGCAGAAGAGAATTTTTTGCAAAGCACAATCTCCATCCTTGTTTTGCGAGGAGAGCTTGATTAAAACATTTGAGATCACGAAACCCCATTCCACCCATGGCTTTTGGAAGACAGAGAGTGTCCCAAGCTATGCCAATGCATCTTCCTCTCGATACCTTGAGAACCCCACCAGAACCGCGCCAAAATAGAGTGAATCTCATCAATAAGACCATCAGGGATCCTAAAAATACTCATCATATATGTCGGAATAGCCTGAGCCACCGCTTTAATGAGAGTCTCCTTCCTCGGGAGACATAACAATTTCTCCTTCCATCCCTGCAATTTCTTCCATATTCGCTCCTTTAAACTTGCAAATACCACCTTCTTAGATCTTCCGATAATAGTTGGCAACCCCAGATACTTCTCATGCCTAGCCACTTCTTTCACTCCAAGCGTGTCAATAATCTCTTTTCTTCTTTCCTGACTCACACATTTGCTGAAAACAACCTCCTTCTTACTAAGATTGACTTTCTGACCGGATGCCCTTTCATACTTACTCGATAATATAAGCAACCTTAGAGCATTCTTGTAGACTTGCTTTAGCAAATAATATCTTTCATCATCCAAAAAAGAGATGAGAAACTCTTGGAGCACCTTTGCAAACACGGGCATCCTGAATGAGCTTATCCTCTGCAGCTTTTGAAATCAACGTTAAAAAAGCATCTGCACATAATAGAGACAAATACGGTGACAGAGGATCCCCTTGACGGAGACCCCGAGAGGGAGTTAAAGAGCCAGAAATTACATGGTTCGACCGGCATCAAACGCTTGAGAGTTTCAAAAGAAAAAATCACATGCGCTCCGGTGGGTTTCTCGTTGTAGGGTGGTGCTGATTCCGGTGGGGTGTTGTTGATTCCATTGTGTGAGAATAATGATACGCCTTAACCGTAATGAGGAAGCCCGGACTCATATATATAATAAATGTACAATAGTACAATGACAAGGATACCCTTAGTATCCTCTATTACACCCCCTTAAACATTGCAGGGGGAACCACGTACAATTTGGATCTCAAAAACTCAAAACGCTGACCAGACAAACCTTTGGTAAAAATGTCAGCGATTTGTAACTCAGTAGGAACATAACGGATAACTAAATCTCCATGAGCAACACGCTCCCGAACAATATGATAATCAATCTTAATGTGCTTGCTACGATCATGCTGTACGGGGTTCACAGCAAGATAGGAAGCAGAAACATTATCACAAAACAGCTTAACGGGGGCACGAATGATGAGTCCCAACTCAGCTAACAAGGATCGAATTGAGAGGGTGTCCTATACGGTGTAAGCAACAGCATGATACTCAGCTTCAGTGGAAGACTTAGATACCATTGGTTGCTTCTTTGTCAGGATATGAGATTGCCACCTAAGAAGATAGCATAACCAGTGGTGGAACGACAACTATCCGGACTTCCAGCCCAATCAGCATCTGAGTATGTAATCATGATGGACATAGTCTTGGAGGGGCGAAGCCATAGACCATAGTCTGAAGTACCCTGCAAGTACCTGTAAATACGCTTAACAACCAACAAGTGTGATGTGTGGGGTGCATGCATAAATTGGGAAACTAAATGCACAGCATACGTAATATCAGGTCTTGTCATAGTCAAGCACTGTAAGGCCCCAACCATACTGCGATACTCAGTAGGATCGGATAAAAGATCACCATCGGTAAGCGAGAGAGTAGTTTTACTCAGAAGAGGTGTGCGAACAGGCCTAACAGTGTGCAGATGGAATTTAAGAAGAAGATCAAGAACATATTTCTTCTGACACAAGAACAAGCCTTGAGATGTGCAAATAGCCTGCACACCCAGGAAATAATGAAGAGGACCAAGGTCCTTCATAACCAACTCAGCAGACAGAAGAGAAATAAATTTAGAGATCAAAGGAGAGGAGTTGCATGTGACAATAATATCATCAACATAGAGAAGAAGATAGAGAATGAACTTGCCACGACGAAATATGAACATAGAAGTGTCGGATAGACAACAAAAGAAGCCCTGTTGTAGCAAGAAACTACTAAAGCGAAGATGCCAAGCTCGAGGAGCTTGTTTCAACCCATAGATGGCTTTCCTAAGACGACAAATGTGATCAGGAAAATCAGGATGAACAAAATCTGTTGGTTGTTTCATGTATACTTCCTCAATAAGATCACCATGCAAGAAGGCATTTTTCACATCTAAGTGCCGAATGACCCAATTGTAGGAAATGGCTAAGGACAAAACCAACCGAACAATAGTTGATCGAACAACAGGGCTGAAAGTTTCAGACTAATCAATACCTCCCTGCTGACCAAACCCACGAGCAACCAGACGAGCCTTAGGCCTAATCATTTGACCTTCTTCATCAGTCTTTATCATATAAATCCATTTCGTACCTACCAAGTTCTTTGATGCATCATACGGTACCAAATCCCAAGTTTTGTTAACAAGCATTGCATCAATCTCTTCCGCCATGGCTTGACGCCATTTTGGAATTTTATGTGCCTTAGAAAAACAAGTTGGAGCTTTTTCTTTTTCCAATGTTCTGAGAGTTAAAATGGATTTTGGTTTGAAAATACCATCTTTAGCACGAGTTTGCATAGTGTGAGCATTAGACGAAGACAGAACCGCAAAAAATACTAGGCGAGGGAGGTGCAGTCAAAGAGACACGAGGTGGGGGAGATGGGACTAGGCTGGAAAGGACAGGAGGGGGTGACTCGGATACGGGTGAGGGCTGCGAGTCGTTAGCGCAACGGAAGGGGGCTGCCAGCGTGCGCTGGCCTAGCATCGAGTTGGGCGGCAGCACACAAGGGGGGTTAGGCGACCCATCGTGCGCTGGGAAGCCAGCGGGCTGGGTAGCAACACGATGGAGGGGGAGTCGAACCGGCCGGTCGCCGGCCTAGCAATGGGCAGGCGGCGTCGGCCGTGGGAGAGGGGCATTGTCCCATCGGGCGCTGGCCGAGCAGGGCCGGGCAAGCAGTGAGGGGAATGGGGGTCGAGCCATGCGGAGTAGCAGTCCGCGGGGAGGGGGAAATCTCGTGTGAGGCGGGCGAGCTAAGGGACGAGGGTGATGGAGGAGAGACTCGGGATGGGGTCGTATATGAAACCGCTAAGGGAAAATGGAGAAGGGCGGGATCCGTATCAGTCGAGTCAACACAGGATGAGGGGCGAGACGACACTAGTTGGCGAAAAGTGAACACCGACTCATGGAATTTGACATTCCGACTCACATAAACAAGACCAGACTTAGGTTCATAACATCGATACCCTTTTGATACCCGAAGCATAACCAAGGAAAACACATTGAACTAACCGAGGGGTTAACTTGTTGGACGGTTTGGCAGAAAAGTTTGGAAAACACTCGCACCCAAACACACGTAACATGGAATAGTCCGGGCGTTTGGAAAATAACTTTTCATAAGGGGAAGGACCCTGCAAGATAGGAGTAGGCAAACGATATGACATAGGTAGCCGTATATGCAGCATCGATCCAGAACTGACCAGGAAGTAAAGACTCAATGAGCATTATACGAGCAAGTTCAATGACATGTCGGTGTTTGCATTCAGTAACACCATTTTGTTGTTGAGTTTCAAGGTAAGATTTTCGAAAATAAATACCACATTTTCGATAGTGATCAAGTAGAGGCTGATTATCGAATTCCCGACCCCCGTCACTTTGGTAATATTTGATTTTGTAGTCAAATAAAATTTCAACCAAAGCCTGGAGATCGAGAAAATGATCTAGCACCTCCGATTTGCGTTTCAAGGGATAAATCCAAGTATAGCGAGAAAAATCATCAACACAATCAAAAAGACGACTAGTGGCACAAATAATGGCCTTATTTTTCTTTAGAGCACCTAACACTAGATCACCACAATGCCCAAGATGACGATGCCAAGTAGGACCGGACGCAGAGAGTGAGAATAAAGCAATTGGCCTCCTAGGATAGGTGGTGAGGGTGATGGGATAGACATTTCCTTGACTAGAAGCTTTGAGAAGAACCTCCCCCGATCGATTGTCCTTAACAAAATCATGGGAACCATTAAAACTCACAGTGCAGTTGTTATCTTTAGCCAACTTTTGAAGTGATATTAAATTAAATTTAATGTTAGGACAATGATAAACAGAGTTTAGAACTAATGGACGACTGTTAGAGTTTAATGTGATCGTGCCAACATGTTTTATTGGGATTTGAGTACCATTTGCTACTTCAACGGAAATTGGACCAGTATACCTGGATCGTTGGTCATGTGAGAAGATGCTCTGGAATTAGGAAACCAAGTGGTTTCATTATGCTCACCAGTGGGAAGGCCAACAAGGACAGCATTAGATGTCTGAGCATAACGAGATGGACAGGAAACAGCAGAATGACCTGGATGAAAGCAAATTTGACATACTATATTTGCAGACTGAGAACCAAACACACCATCAACAGTAGTATTCCCTGCAGATAAATGGTTAGTATCGCAAGAAGTAAGGGCTACAACAACACTTTTAGATGACAAAACAGAATTACATATAACTGTACCTCCTGAAGTTTGTGTTTGGGTTTGTGTTTGGGCTTTCTTTGCACCCCTACCACCACGACCTTTTCCACGACCACCATGATTACGACCATGACCACGACCTTTCCACCTCCACGACCTCCTTGATGATTGTTACGAGAACCATTGTTCGAGGAGGTAGTCTCAGACGGAGGGGAACCACTAGGAGCATGAGCAAGGAACGCTTGATGAGAAGCAAAACCTTGTTCCCGAGCATGACGATCTTTAATAATTTGTTCTTGAATCAATAACTTCTCCCGAACATCATCAAAACTCAAATTGCGCAGAAGTGAGTAATACTAGTGATGAGAGAATCATAATCTTTCCCAAGACCCATGACTAATATGTTGAATCAAGTCTCGAGATGAAACAGGAGCACCAACCGCAGCAAGAGAATCAACAATAAGTTTAATGTCACGCAAATAGGTGTCCATGGATTGAGATTCTATCTTAGAGACATGTTGCAACATACTTTTGAGTTCCATACAACTAGCCAAACTAGCATTCATAAACCGGGATTGTGGTCTATTCCAAATTAACACAGAAAACTTAACATCATGCACTTCAACAAGCATATCTTTAGATAAAGTAGCAAATAACCAAGATCTTATAGTTTGATCAATACGTAACCAATGATAGTATTCAGGATTCATGGATTCCCGATTAGGATTATCAAGAACATAAACGGCAGGCATGGGAATAGAACCATCAAGCATTCTTAACAAACCATGGGATACTAAAAACGATTCGAATTGAGTACGCCAAGGTAAATAATTCTCAACACTCAGAAGAACAGTAATAACAATATTTTTCACATTAGAAGTAGATGTTACCAACGTTGAGGAGAACGATGCAAGATTAGGTTGAAGAGTGAAGAAACCAAGTGGCCCACCATAACTAGTGGGTGTGTGGTGTTGCGGCAGCAGCCCTGGGTGGCCGGCGAGAGTTGAACCACCAAAGGATGGTTGATGTGACGTTGGTAGGGTTTGCACGCGAGACACATACGACCCCGATGTGGCAGCACCATTAGGCGACACAGTAGCCTCGAAGAGTGTTAGGGTTTTATTTTAATACCGCAAGTGTACGGTGTTGTAGCACATACGGGTTGAACTCAGGGAGGTGCAAGATTAAACACTACTTGATTTTAGATTACGAAATAGTTACACAATCCAAATATATGAAGAATAATCTATAAACTAAAGGCTAAACTAATGACGATTTATGGCAAACTATACGAATATGATGATTAAAACACTAGAATTAAGTATCACCACTAATATGAATTGATCAAAACACGACTCACATCCCAGTTATTCAATTATAGCTTAGGCGAGATTGACATTCCCTTATGACTCAGTAATACAGCACAGCTGCGAACCGAAACTAAATACTCGGTGATTCCACAATACCTAGAGCTCACTTTCGTGATAGCAAAAGGCCTAACTAACATGCATATCTCCTATTTTCATGGCTTACACACATAATTAGAAGCATTAAGAACCAATGTCAAATAATTTCCAATTCTAGTTCTCACCTATTTTCATGGGAGAATTCAAATCAATAACAAGATTATCTAAATTAAGATCCAACTTTCGTTGATGAACTCAATTAATAAAATTACAATTTAACATCAAATAAATATTCCTAATCTCAACTCCAACTTTCGTTGATAATATAAAACTAGGGCTAAATCAAGATGCACAATTGACAATAACAACAATCTTATCAAACCCTAAACATACAATTCAATAACATGGGAATTAGAGAATAATTTACATGATCAATCCATACTAGGGCTCAACTTAACCTAGATAAAAAGACTACTCACTAATCATGGCAATAAAAGCAATAAACATAATGGAAAACATAATTAAAATAATAATAAAGAGAAGAGGAGAGAATAAAACTTGATTGAATTGAAGATGAATATGAAAACTTGAATCTTGAATCTCCAAAGTAGCAACGTAAAACAAACTAGGGCAAAAACTAGAGAGAAAACTAGAGAGGAAAAATAATGTGATATTGAAAAGTCATGAGTAATAGATGTCAGATCCCCAACCTAATTAGAATTCCTCTAATATATAGTCATATCTCCTAAAACTAGTAGGAAACCAAATTACAAGATAAGGAAACCAAATAAATCATTAAATGGCCAAGATTATCAAAACCATGTGCGCGTAAGAAGTTCCTGGCAGACTGGGCCAACTTGCGAAGCCCATATCCCTCAAAATACAACTCGCCTTGGGCCGTGCGACATATCGTTGGAAAGATATTCAAGCCTACTTTCCAATGCCACTGGAATCAACCCAATATCAGCATCGAGTCTAAAGTTATGGATAAAAGAGTGAACATTACTCGATTTCCACAATTCTTTCAATGAATTCCAACTCCAATTTAGCTCCAATTTGCACTCAAATACATTCAAAATCATCCTTATCAATGTAGCTTGCTTCCAATTGCTCCTAAATGCTCAATCTTGTCCAATAATACTCCCATTATGTTATCAATACCTGAAATTCATCAAATAATACCAAAAACGCGCAAGAGGAGTAATATTCGCAAATTAAGTAATAGTATGCAATTATGAACTATAATGCATCTAAATGCTCCTAGAATACAACCTAAATGCAACTAAAACCTATATAAAAATACGACACATCAAACTCCCCCAAGCTAAACCATTGCTTGTCCTCAAGCAATTAGACATAGACATTGGAAAAGAAAGATAACCTACAATATGGGACTACGATAAGGCCAAGCACACAATTGAGAACACGAGAGATACAATTACTACATGAACCAAGCGTCGAAACATTCTCAAGCAAAGCCGCATAGCACGTCATGTAATGCAATCAACTCTCCTAGCATACCACATGCCATCTCCCCAAGCTAGACTTAACCAAACTCCGAGAGACCTCACTTTAGTTATGTGCACTCATATTCTCATGTGTTTATGGCATGATCAACGTCACTCAACCTAATTCATGTCGACTCAAATGAAACATTTACTCTTTAACTTTGACTATCGACTAGCTTTCCACTCGAAATTATAATGCAAAAAGATCAAGAGGACTTTCAAGGGTTGTAATGGGGCTGAGGTTATGGGTAGGGAAATATATTTGGAAATGTGGTGCTAAAAACCAACCAATGGAGAAAACAACGCTTTAACATCTATGGCCATTAGATGCAAACGCCATAAAAACTCCTACTAAAAGTTCAACAACACATTACCAATAAATCAACATAGTAATACCCATCTTTACCAACTCCAACCAATTTCATTCACCTTTTATTCAATCCTTTTCTTTTCCTTTTTTTTAAAATTATTTTTCACAACTTTTTCATCATTCTTTTCATTTTGTACTTCACATTATTTCAAGCGACTTTCTTTCAACATGTTTCCTTCCGATAATTACCACAAACACAAGCTCAAAACATAAACTTTAATGCTACTCCACTTGGCAAGGCTTGGGTAGAGAAATCATAAAAGGCTAAAGGCTTGTAATGTAGGAATTAATTCATAACAAAGTCGGGGAAAGGCTCGGGCTGGGGCTAGAGAAAGGATAATATATATATGAAAAGAAAATATCTCTGGGAGCTCTAACAATGAAAAGAACGCCTCAATCATATCCAAATGCTTAAAAAGCCAAGTGTTAAAGAGTATCAAGTCAAAGTCAAGATCAATGCATCAAATGAGGAACTAATCACACATGAAAGAACATAACCGACACGTATACGTCGGTTTATAGGCACAAAAGCTCATGTGGGTTAGGATGTCTAAACAATGAAGGGTTAAATCAAGCCAGAGAGATCAACCAATGTTACCACAAGCAATCAATCGCGATACAATCATGCTATGAAGAATAATGAATGAGATGAATTACGCTTAAGACCGTAGTGAGGATATCAACAAGGTTCTCAAATAGTGCTAGCAATAGTCTCGCCAGATGCAACTAAGATGAGATGAAATCTAATATGCTGATGCAACTAAGAAAGCAGTACAAATTTTTTTCGTTACACGTAAACTCCCACTCCTACTGAGCGGTACAAACCATGCAACAACCTAAGAAAACAGTAAAATCTACACTAGAAAGTAATAAATGATACAAGATCCCTCCCCCAAGCTAAAAATTGCAAGTGTCCTCATCGCAACAAGCAAGATCGAGAAGGAACCGGGAGCAACCCAATAATCACCAAGTCACCGAATATCGAGCACTTACAGTAAACACCACAATCCACCACTAGTGCCGCACACAAATCCCAACAAGGAAAGAATTAAAGCAAGGTTGCATAAAAATCCAACAAGTATAGCCACACAAACAAAAATCCAAGCAAAAATTGAAAGGAACATCAAGAGCATCGGATGAGATAGAATAAAGAGGCTTACTACCCATTTGAATGGGAAAAAGAGTCGAATAAGCTCAAAATTTATATCGCAATGCTTCGAGAACCAACTTGAAACAATTTGTAGTCGACTTGCGTGGATCTTGCAACAACCATCAATTAGAAAAAGGGGAAAAAAAGAAAAGAAATTAGGTATTGAAGAGAAAAGGTAATAAGAAAAAGAAAAGGGAGTAAAAAAAAAAAAAAGAAAGGAAAAGAGAGATAGGAAATCGATTAATACAAAATTAAAAGAAAATAAAAAGAAGAAATAAAAGAAAAAGGAGAAAGAAAGAAGACATAAAAAGGACAGTAATGTAGGAAAAGAACGGGCATCAGCTGAGGCGAACCACGAGAATGCAAGGTGATGGAATTTGGAGGGCAGGAGTGAGAGGAGGGCGTGGCTTGGTGGGCCGACGAGAATTCAGTCGTGTGGTGGTATGTGCGATGCGGGGGAGGAGAGAAGACATTGCGTTCATCATATGGGGGTGAGAGAGTTGTGATGAGGGAGGTAGGTGGTGTTGTGCGGTAAGGAGGAAGGTTCTGCGGTTGGGAACGGTGTTCAGGGCGGTAGTGCTTGCATAACAAAGATGACAAGTAGTGGTATATGGTAGGTGCGGCTTTGTCGTGTGCACCTAACCAAAGATAAATTTCTTCTACTCTCATGCACACCTAAGCTAGTATAATGGAAGTAGGGATCGTATCCACGGGGGAAACAAGGGACAAGTTTAATATTTAGCGTGAATCGGTACCTAGAATAAGCTAAGGGCCGAGAAACCTAATAACAAGGGGGTTTCAAAAGAGTTATGAATAAACTACAACTAACTAGCATATAAATAAAATGAGAAATCAATATGGGAAAATCTTGAATCCGACGAACATCCACTTCAATTCATTAACGATCATTGAACCTCAACTCTAATTATTTCCATAATTATCTATTGTTGAGAATTAATCTCGTATTCTCCTTATTCTTAGTTGAATAGACGATCGGCAAGTGACTATAAAACCCTAACTAAAGGATAACCTAGTTCGATCGTCTAAGTTCAATCCAATAGCAGCAATAAACACAGAGAACCAATAGACTTCGCTTAATGTCATACACGCGATACACATTCAACAATTGATTCAATTTCCCAAGAAATAACCAAGATGATCTCGCATCTAAGTTACTCCCTAGTTTGCTTGCAAATAGACAAAAGAATAAAACAATCCGATTCTATTCTTAAATCTAGCCTTAGATTAATTACACTATAACACCCCCGAATTTCGAGTTACTATCTAGTTAAATGGTATTAAATTTCTACGGAAAAATCGGCAGAGTTTCGTTTTGAATTATGGACTGCCTAAAATTTAATTTAGGACTCGCGTCCAATTATAAACCTCCTTCAATAAAACCAACACTCCAAATTCTCAATAATCCTTATCCAACTCAAAAGGATCTACATCCAAGCAAGATTCCCGAAATTCCAGAAGTGTTATTCCACAGTTATTGCGAGAATAACCGTTAAGGATAAGCTATGTAGACTGAATCTAAGTCAAAGCAAATCTTAACTAAACTATTACAAGTCCGAGTCACGTAAAGATCTAGGTGAATTAATATTTACAACCTTAAATCCCAAAATAGTGCAGCGGATAAAGAATACTATAACTTTAACTAGTAAAAGTTGGTGGAACGTCGCTCTCAGCCCACACCCCACACCCAACATGTAAGATCTTCATGTACGGCCTGCACATATCGGGCATGTAGTATCAGCCAAACTGGCTGAGCAAGATTCATACAGTAAAGCCAAACATATATGCAGGTAGGATAATAATATATCCTACAAATCATCTTCTTTCAAATCAAAATACTAAGTAGCAAGCTTTATAAAACCTTTTTCTTGCATTCCTTTCTAAATCAAATTCATTCTTTATTTTCCTTAAAACAAATCCTTTCTTTCCAAACCTTTTCTTGTATTCCTTTCCAAAATCAAATCCTTTC